>PVLA01000880.1:148345-438669 GCA_004027455.1 Hydrochoerus hydrochaeris | reverse complement strand
GTCCCAGCACCGCCAAAGAAACGAAAACCAAAAACCAAAAACAGGAGCTCGAGCAGTTGCATGCCCCCCCCCCAACACTCCTAGGACCAAATCGCAGGTCTGCTTGCTGGCCGGCCGAGGGGGTTCATGGGAGAGAGGCCTGGGCCATCTTCCCCAAGGCCGCCCTTCCCTCACCCCTCTGAGCTCCCTTTCCTGCCCTTTACACGCCACTGGCTGTGATTCTCTACCCCAGGACCCTGGCACCACCTGCTCCCTCTTCCAGGGCTCCTACCCTTGGCCCCTAACTCCTTCCCTCTTAACTCTTCCACTCTCAGGGAGGTCCCTGTCCCCATCCATGTCCTCAGTCAAGTCTATCTCGTGTCACTTGAGCCTTTCGCAGACCCGCGGCGCTAAGGGGGTTCTTAGTTCTCGCTATCCAAGGCCCTGGGCACACCCCAGGCCCGTGCCAGGACAGGTACCAGCCAACACTTCCGTCTTCGCCCCATCTGCTTAGCCATCAGTCCCTCTGTCGACACCGTGGGGGATAGTTCAGCCCCACCCCCCAGCCCGGGCTGGCAGCCTTTCAGAAGTGGCGTGCGACGCTTCTCTTATTCATTCTTAATTTAAGGTTTTGTGTGTGGTAATAACCCCCTTCCCCCAAATCACCGGCCCGGAATGGGGACCTCCGCGACAGCCCCGGGCAGAGGAGCTGAAGGGTAATCGCACCGCACAAGTGCTGGTTGAGTCTGCAGGAGACAATGGCAGTTGAGGGCCAGGCCGGGGCCTGTGGAGCGGACCAGGCTGGGTCGGGCCTGGAGTCATGGCCAGCTGGAGCGTTCGGGGACCAGGCAGTTGTGGTCCGAGGCAGAAGGGAAGACAAGAGGGCCCGGGGAAGGAAGCCCTAGGAAGGGAGGCAAAACCTTTTCTCCCAGCGCCTCCTCCCTAGGCTCAGGGCGCAGGCTGCCCCTCTTTTCTGGGGCCAGAGAAGGACCCAAGCAGAGGGAGAAGCTGGGAACTTGGATACAGGGACTGGGAATGGCACACACATCCTGGTCCTGCCTTGACAAGCAGGACGACAGTCACCATGCCACTTACCCTCTCTGAACCGCAGCTTTCTCATCTTTAAAAATCTTATTTTACTGCTGGGCATGGAAGCACACACCTGTAATGCCAGCACTTGGCAGGCTGAGGCAGGAAGTTTGCTGCAAGTTCAAGATCAGCCTCAAGCTTTTTTTGAGACCCCGTCTCAAAAACCTTTTTTTGAGTCGCTGTAGCTACGCATTTGTGGTGGGTCTGCTAGCTGTCTGAGAGGGGGACTCCTGGTTTGCTCCTGGAGTAGGGAGGTGCTCATGGGATGGGGAGGGTCTTGAAGGCACAAATGTCCCTGCTATCTCCCTCTGAGGATGCTTCCATCTGCCCACCCAAGGCCGCAGTCACAAATTACACCTGGAAAAGAAATGTGCATTTTCCTGTTTGTTGCTGCTCCTTGCTCTAGGCTGAGGGTTTTGGGGGTACCTGGGTGGTGCCGGCACATAGGTGTTCAATACATCTTCACCCCATGAATGATGATCGGATGATCCCTGTGTGGAAAGGAAGGGGGCGGAGCACTGACGGCTCATAGGGAAGCTGTCCCCGGTCCTGCCTTGTATCCGCCTGGGACCTCAGGACCCCACTGCTGTCACTCACCCTGGCTGCCCTGCCCTGTCCCCATTTGGCCACTGGAATGGACCTTCTGTCTTGCTGTGGATCGAGGGCTGGTGAGAGAGGCCGACGGGGAGCAGGGTCCCTCTGGGCAGGGCAGTAGAGTGGAGGTGTGTTCTGTGCTTTCTGGCAGGCAGGTGACCCCAGATTGCCATCCCAAGTGCCTGGAACTCCTCCCCGCTGCTAGCCTCTGCTCTGCACTCTAGAGCTGCCCAGCTGTCCTTCTTTGGGTATAACTGGGACCCTAAAGTCCCTGTCCCCTCTCTTGAATGTGGAACCAGAGCTCAGTATTTTAAGCAGATTTTAAGGGTGCCATGGTTTCTAGGGCAGTGAATTACAGCAGCCAAAGTTGGTGGGGACCACCTTTGGCAGTGCCGCCTCCACAGCCCTGCTCCTACCGCTGTGGTCCCCTCCATTCCAGGCCACTCAAACCTCTGACCCACAGCCTTTCAGGCTCTGGTGCCCCAGACAAGGGAGGGGCTGCACCCTGCTCCTGCCACTGAGCCAGGCCAGGTTGCGTCCCCCGGCAAGGCAGGGGGTGCAGGGCACTAGTGACCCCGGATTGCAGCCAGCGTCACTCGCAAGGCCCACAGCTCGGGAGCCGGGGAGAAGCCAGCTCCTCTCAGAAGCTTGGGAGCGGTGAGGCTGAGGGAGAAAATAGATCTGATGATGACACTGACGCGGGAGGCAGGACAGCCAGTGCAGGGAGGCCATGTGCTGAGGTGGGTGACCTGTGACAGGCAGAGCCCAAGAGAGCACAGAACAGCAGGGGTGACAAGGAGGGGCAGAGAGAGAGAGAGAGAGAAAGCAATCTTTCGGAGAAGGGACACAGCCATGGGCTTACGTGCTACGTGCCGCAGTGACAGGAGGGACAGCAATCATGGGTCCCCGTGCAGCTGTGCCTCGGGTCAGGCCCAGGGGAGCTGGGCCAACACTTGCTGAGTTAGAAGGAAGATGGAGGAGCCCGAGTGCCATTCTCACGTGACTGTCCCCGTGTGCCTGGGACGTGTGCAGTTGTGCATGCCCGCCTGTGTGGAGGATGACAGGGATCCATTTCCCCCTCAGCTGTCTGTCCCCGTGTCCTCTAGGAGGCGCTGGGCTTCTGGGGCCAAGAAGGGTCTAGGGGTGGACAGCCTGTCACACACCCTTACTGGGGACAGCCCGGGAGCTGTCAGCAGCCGGCCAGGCGGGGCAGGCAGTGAAAGTGAGCCGTAAAAGGGCCACTTCTCACTGCCGTTCACTTGACACTCTCTGCCCCAAAGCCACCTGTTCAGCCATCAGTCATCCAAGGAGGACACAGCTTTCCTGAAACTGGGAATTGGACAGAGAGTCCCGGGAGGGGGTGAGCACACGGCGCAGGCCTGCCCCTGCCTCCTCCGAGGGGTCACCGGGCCCACCCCTGGGCGGGCTGGAGGCTGGAGCAGGCATCTAAGAGCACAAACCAAAAGCAAGCCAAGTCGAGCCAAATCTAAGCACCCCACTCCCAACATAGTGCAGGTGGGGGGTATTAGGGGGCCCAGAAATGCCCGGCTTAGCAGTGAAGGAGAAACAGCCCCTGCTGGGTCGGCATAACTATGGTCATGCCCAGAGGGAGCTGGCACACCAGCCATGTGTCCCTGGGTGTGGATGGGGTGAGGGTGGGTGAGGGCTGGAGGGGACACAGGCCTGGGGCTGGGGCCGGGGGACAGGCAGGGCGGCGCGGGCTGGGAGGGACCTGGCTTGGAGGCAGGCCTGGGGCTCTGCCCATCAGTGGCGGCACCCGGGCCAGCAGGGACCCAGCGTGCCCCGCCATGCCCCGCCTTGGATGGCTTGTTAATTTCATCGTTTAGCCCGTTTATGGTGTTCCCAGTTGCTGTTGCTTTTATAAACAAGCATTTTGGTGACCTTCCCCTCCGGACATCAGCTCCGCAAGAATCCCGAGCCCTGAACATTTATAAATAAGCCTTCTCTCAAGTTCCACAACAGGTGTGACCTCCCCCCGCCCCCCTCCCCTGTCCTGTCCGAAAACTGAACAGTTTCAACAAGCAAAGGGAAGCCGCCTGGGCCGCCTTAAAGAGGTCGAGTAGAAGCCATGGTGCATTGAGGCTGCAGTGGGGGTGGGGGGGTGGGGCTGGCCTGCCTCTTCCTCCACCTCCCCTGGCTCAGGGGTCCCAGAGGAGAGGCCCAGACTGATGGGCAGCTGACCCCGGCCCCATTTTCCCCAAGTACCCCAGCCCCAGAGACTACAGTCTAAGATCCTGCTCTTTGGCTGGTGGTCTGAACCTGAGTGGGGATCCCCTCCCAAGGGAAGTCATTGGGCCCCCCTGCCCCATCTGCTTCCTATTCTCTCTCCCTTTGGTCCCACCCTGACGAATACAGAGCATTTCCCTTCTTCCTCCCTGCCCAAAGCGCTGAGATTCATGTTTCATGCTCATTTATTTAAAATGAATGCATTTATTTAGCAAGGGCTTCTCAGGGCCAGGCCCTCGGCCAAGGACAAAAAGCTAGAAAGCCTCAGCCCTGCCCTCAAGGAGCCCAGCATCCAGCAGACTGACAGACAGGTCATAAGACGTCCGAAAGGCAGAGCGCCCAGCTCAAGTGGACAGAGCAGATCCCAGGAGACAGCCTCGGTGCAGGGGGGTGGGGCGCTTCCCCAGAGGGCGGGCTCTTGAGGTGAGTTTCCCCCTGGAGGTGATGAGGGGACACATCGCAGACAAAGGAACCGACCCTGCAGGGGCACAGTGGCAAACGCAGCCTAGGGTGACAGGAATGGTTTGGTCTGGCTCAGCTCAGGGCTTCAGCCTGCGTGGTAGGACAACAAGGGCTTTACCACCACATCCACACGCCTATCCCCAGGCAGCGCGGGTCAAAGAAAACAGGGCGTGCTGACCAGGCCTGTGGCGAGTGTTCTACAGGGGAAAAGAGACTTCAGGAGGTCCTTTGGGGTCAGTAGTATAGGATGGTGGTGTCAAAGGCTGCTGATGATGGTGGCAATGGCTGAGAAAGACAAGGAGGAATGGGAAGGGTGATGAGGGGATCAAACATAGCAGTGGCAGACGGTGACATGGGTACTGATGAGAACAGCAGTGGTGGTGATCATGGTGGTGGTGATGGTGGTGGTGGTGATGGTGGTGGTGATGGTGGTGATTATGGTGGTGGTGATGGTGGTGATTATGGTGGTGGTGATTATGGTGGTGGTGATGGTGGTGATGGTGGTGGCCATGGTGGTGGTGGTCATGGTGGTGATTATGGTGGTGGTGATAGTGGTGATTATGGTGGCAGTAGTGGTGAAGGTGGTGATCATGGTGGTGATTATGGTGGGGGTGGTCATGGAGGTGATTATGGTGGTGGTAGTGGCAAAGGTGGTGATTATGGTGGTAGCGGTCATGGTGATGATTATGGTGGTGATTATAGTGGTGGTGATCATGGTGGTGATTATAGTGGTGGTGGTCATGGAGGTGATTATGGTGGTGATTATGGTGGTGGTAGTGGCAAAGGTGGTGATTATGGTGGTAGTGGTCATGGTGATGATTATGGTAGTGATTATGGTGCTGGTTATCATGGTGATGGCTATAGTAGCAGTAGAGATGGTGATGATCATGGTGGTGGTTGTCCCAACGCCTGTGGAATAAGGCTATCAATGGTGGGGACAGTCTCAGTGGTAGTGATCTTGGCTTGGTTGTGGTGGTATAATATTTGGAGGTAGGGTGACAGCAGCTGGGATGTAGTGACGGCTGCGATGGCAGTGATGGTGATCTGGGTGATGGCTGGGATCGTGGTGATGTTGGGGGTGATCGAGGTGGGGGGGTGCTGCAGATCATGGTGGTGGTGGTGATGATGGTGAGGCCAGTAGTAATGGCTGTGATGACCATGGTGATGGTGGTGGTGATGGGTGGTGATGGCAGCTGTGATGGTCATGATTCCAGTGGTGGTGATCATGGTGGTCACTCTGCACCCACAGAGGAAACTGGCAGTAGTGCTCCTGGGAGCAGGGTACTCATGGTTCTTCTGGTGGCTAGCTTGGTCCTGACGATGGCCATCAGAATCAACCCAAGAGGACTATCTCCCCAGTGTCACTCAAGACAGGAAGGTGGAGAATCCTAATCATCCTCTTAAGGGACCATCAAGGTTCAAGTTGGTTCTAAATGTCCAGTATGAGGATCCAGGTAAGGATGGAAACAGAGGAAGAAACAAAAAGGCCCTAGACCAGGAGGACCATGTGCTGGACCAAGGTGGGACCAGGTAGGGCTAGGGGCTCACATCCAACTCTGGCCACAGGGGACTTGGGGCAGTTGTCCTTCCTCTGCCTAGTAGCTAGCATAGGTCTTGGTAACCTGTGGCCAAAAGACTCAGGTAGGATGTGATCACAGCAGTGTAAGCCCTGGGGTACTCTGCAGTCTGAATGAGGAACCCAGGAACTGGGGACTCCAAACTACTGGAATAAAAACCCAAGTAGGAATTCTTGAAATGAGCCCTGTGATTCGCTGGTTAAAAAGCATGTTCCCCTTTCTTCTTTTTAATACTCACTGTAACCTTTGGAGATGAGATTAGGGTTAGCATTATTCATTTTACCAGTGAGACGCTTCACCTCCCCTTCTTACTTTGTAACTCTGCTTGTCTTCTGGCCAGCTCGGTGGTCACCTCCCCCCCCAGAGCATCCCTGAGCCTCAGTTGGTCACCTCCCTCTTCCAGGCGCCCTGGTGTCCCTGGTGGCCATATGACCTTGCAGATAGCCACTCACCTGCTTTACCTCACAAGGTGCCTGCTGGACAGCCCGCTCTACTCCACGATTCCTGCCACTTCCAGGTGCCTGGCACAGAGGCTGACTCGGGGTCCCTCTGGGGGTGCTCAGGAAATGACAGATTTATTGATCTGTTGGGATTCCTCACTGACACAGGACCTTTTGCTGCCCCTGGAGTTCCCATTCAACCATTGTATGGGCATAGGCTGAACCCCAAGAGAGAGAACAGAATGTGGGTGACCCTGGCTTGGCTGCTAGCTGGGAGCTGGCAGAGGGAGGATCTGGGGCCAGAACTGTGACAGCTCTGCAGCTCCTGCAGACTGAGAGCCTCTTAATGCTCTGACTGTCTGTCCCAAGGGCTGGCTAGTGCCAGGGCCCTGTGAATTTAACAGCCTGATCAGCCCCTGATGTGTCCCTTCCCCAGGGCCTTGTGGCTCCCCAGGTCTGTCTTGAACAAGTCAACCAAGTTCTAGGGCTCTTGGGCTGGCTTTCGTCTGCAGGCAAAGCACAGGTGAGGGAAGGTGTCCTGGGTCCCGCAGGAGGCTGGGATGCCCTCCGACGACGAGGGTAGCACCTCGCCAGTGTTGCGTGGTCAGATTGGAATCTTCCCCGCTTTCCCCTCTCTGGGTGACTCTGGAGGAGGAAGTGCAGGAAAATACCTTCTACACTTAAGAAAGAGGTTCGTGAGAACATAAATTCAAGGTATTATTATTATCGGTGATAACAGTGAAATACGGTCCCCACACTTTTGCACTGTGCTGTAGACAAAGAGCAAAGCATCTTCACCCATTGCCATGAGTGAGCCCCTGGAAGGACCCCGAAAGCCAATGGGGCAATAATAATAGCGCCAGGCCTGCATCTCCGCTGTGTGCCAGGCTCTGTGCCAGGCACCTGATCCTGCAGAGCCAGCAAGCTCTGTCACTCCGAGAGATTGTCCCTGCCACTTCCCAGTCTTGGTCCACTAGCCCCACCCCCACCAGCAGAGCCCAGCACAAGGGTGGGGACACTGTCCATTGTCTGGATGTGGAAACTGAGGCTCAGGGAAACAGCTCCACTACGCTCCCCATCCCCATAGAGGAGCCCTGCACTGGGTGATTGCTGAGCTGCTTTGTCCACTTAACACTGCTCTCTGGTCACTCTGACCTGCCTAACTGTTCCAGGGATATGGGACAAGGGGGACCCAAACTGGCAGTGCCTTTGTGGAGGTTACAGTCCCTGGGGTTGTGACAGACAGGAGACAGTGAGGAAGGGAAAACAGGGAGTGACAATCACAAGGGCAGTAAGTCCAGGTGAGCAGCAGGGAGCAGGGCTCCCATGGAGGGTGGAGCCAGGGAAGGTGGCAGAAGGGATATTAGTTGAGGGACTAGACCAGAGCAAGGGCTCTGTCTTCAGGTGGTTATTGTCTGATGCCAATAATCTGAGAGTCTGGGCATGGTGACACACACCTGTAATTCCAGCACTGCAGGAGGCTGAGACAAGAGGATCACATGTGTGAGTTCTGCACGAGCGACTTAGGGAGAGCCTGCCTCAAAATAAAAAATAAAGAGACCTAGGAGCATAGCACAGCAGGAAAGTGCTGAGCTGGAATCTGCACTCAGGTGTCTCATTTGGTCAGTCAACTACCACGGACTCTGTATATTTCTTACTGATCACCCAGTTTCCCGGGCAAGATTTCAGGGCTAAGGACACAGATACTGTCACTCAAGGAGGTCAGTCTGGATAGGGCAGTGGGCTCCAGACCAACAGCAAACAAGCCTCCCACACCACGGAGGTCCTTCTCACACCTTCTAAAGATTTAGTCACAAAAATCACCTTTTCAACGAGATGCTCCTACAACACCACCCAGGCTCGAAGTGTCTCTCTTTCTTGCTTTTCAAATTTCCTTTCTTGGGATTTAGGATGATCTAAAACACCACATGCACAACTTGTGTGATTATTTTCTGTCTCCTCCATCATATGGGAGAGAGATGGGCAAACTGCAGCCCTCACCTCTTGACCCACCACCGGTTTGCCTAGGGCAGGTGAGCTGAGGGATTTTTACATTGTTAAATGATTAAAAATATTCTCGTATGAAAATGATATGAAGTTCAAATGTCAATATGTGTCAATAAAGTTTTACTGGAACACAGCCACGTCATTCATGGCCTATGGCTGCTCTTGCACTGCGGGTGGCCGGAACTGTACCCGGCCCTCGGTGTCTGGTGCGGCCTGCTTCTCGGCATGCTACAAATCATAGCGTTGTGGTTATAACTCAACTTGCCTCTTGGTCTACAAAGCTTAAACATTTACTGCCCGGCCTTTTATATGTGTCTGCAGAGTCCGGCGCCAGACAGTGGCCCAGCTCTGCAGTCGAATACAAGCTTCCCAGGGCAGGCACCTGGTGCCTATTTATTTACTGTTGTGTCCTTGCCATCTAGCAGGGCGCTTGGTCTTTTGCTTCTAGGTATGACAGAATAACAGGGCTGGATTTACTCTCTTCCCTTTCAAGTACCAGCAAATTGGATGAAAATCTATCAACTGATAGTTTTCAGATACTGGATCTTTGAGAGAAGGAGAACCAAGGAGGTGAACCCTCCCTCCGACTCCTACCTTACTGCTAGCGTTCCTGGGCCAGAGGGCAGGGAAGGAAAGAAGAAAGGCAAAATCAAGCCTTTAGTCTCACCGAACTGAGGAGACAAAACACGTAGTGTAGGGAGGCAGAGCAAAGCAATTTGTGGGCTAAACCATGAAAGGGGGGAGACGCACTGGAAAGATACAGAGATCAGAGGAGGGCTCCCTCCGGTAGAAGCTCGCGGGGAAGGGCTTGACACCACCCGGGGCAGCAGGCCAAGGCCTCAGAAGGGCTCAGCCTTTGTGGTGGGGCTGAGTTCATCCTTGACTAAGGCCGATCTGGGCTACTGTTAACAAAATTTAAAAGCAAGATTGACAATAGCAAACCAGTTACAAGTAACCAAGCTGCCTGACAAAGTCAAGGCAGCAATATTTTAGAGAATACAACAAAATCCAGCATTGAACAGAGTGAAATTTAAAATGTTGATTGAACAACTAGGCAAATGAGGGGTAGATGGTGAGAGCTGGATTCCTCGTGGTTGGAGAAGGACAGAGACAAGGAAGGAAGTAGACAGTGAACTCTGAGTGAGTGTGAACCCGTTTTAGCTTCACACAGATTCAGAAGGACAGACGTGGACTGATGCTGGCTGTGTGCGCACACAAGGGCTGGGGCCACAGGGAGGTTTTGCTAGCAAAGATGCCTTGTTAGCCATAAGCTCTTCCAGCCACGTCTTGGATTCTAACACCGTTCTCCTATAACAGAAGAAAAGCAGGTTCCAGGCTGGGAAGCGTAAGAACCTTGCACAGCACCAGAAAGAAAGAAGAGCTGCAAAATCAGAATGGAGCATGTCAAAGTGACACGAAGACTGGCCTGAGGGAGCTCCCAGCGGCCAAAGCTGAAAAACTGGGTTAACAAAATAAAGAGCACCTTCCTGGGTTACAACCCCAAGTCAACGCGTGTGAGCGCACCCACTGACGAGCTGAATGAAGAGGGGAGGGATCATTGATCTTCCTTCCAGAATGATTTTCCAGGCTATGTGTAGATCCTTCCCCCGTAGGAGGTGGGGCTTAGTTTCTGGTCATCTGAGTCTGGGTGACACTTCTAAAGAACAGAGGAGAGAAAGCGAAAGATGTGACTTTACAGTCACTGGTGGAGAAACCTGGAAAACCTCACCTGGACCAAGCAGCGTCATGTGACCATCATGCCATCTCTAACGTGATGAGAGGACAAGCGTGTTTCACTTTGTTGGCATTCTGTCCCCAGCCTCATAGGTCCAGCCTAATGATGAGAAAAACAACAGACACACCAGGGCTGGGGAGAGGCGACAGGAGAGTCGGTCCGTACTCCCCCAGGTGGCTAAGGTCATGACGGACAAGAAGGGACTAGGGTATGTCACAGGCCAGAAGGTACTGGGAGAGACTGGACAGCTATGCAGTGGTACAGACTGGGGAGGCACTGATGGGAAACTGCAGGGGTCTCGAATCAAATTGGAATTTAGTTAGCAGAACTGTGTCAGTGTCAAGTTTTTAGTTTTGACAAATGAACCACAGAAATGAGACACATCAAAAATGAGGGAAACCAGATGGAGGGTATATGGAAACTGTCTTTACTACCTCTGAAATATCTTGTAAATTTATTTGAGCTAAACAGTTGTGCTATAAATGTCCACCAGCCAGTGAAGATACCCTGCAAACAAAGGAGGAGGAAAATGACATAAGCAGTGAAAAGCCCAGTCTGTAGAGACAGCCCAGAAATGTTTCAGGTGGTAGAATGAAAAGACAAGAACTGCTATTAATATGCCTTTGTATTCAGAAAGGTAAAGGAAAGCAGTGAGGGAAATAGAAACATCAGAAAGACTCAACTCAAACTTTTAGAGATGAAATATACAACGAGCATAGCCATATGTGATGGTGCTTGCCTGTGATCTCATTTCCTGGGGAAGCTGAGACAGGAGGATCTCAAGTTCAAGGCCAGCCTGGGCAATTTAGTGAGACTCTGTCACAAAACAAAATTTAAAAAAGGACTGAGGATGTAGCTTAGGCATAGGATACCTAAGGGTTTGATCCAGAGTACCACCAAAAAAAAAAATCAATCAGTATTTGAAATTAAAAAATATACCAAATGGCATTAACAGTTGGTTATATGCCACAGAAAAAGATATCAGTGATCTTAAAATCACTGCAACAGAAGTGATCTAAAATGAAATACAGGGGAAGCTTGGGGGGAAAATACATTTCACCTGCACTTCGTTGACCTATTTAATAACATTAAGAGCCTAACACATGTTGAAGCAGAGTTCCAGGTGGGCAGAGTAGGGTTGCAAAAGATACTTCAAGAAATTCTGGCCGAAAGGTTCCCAGTTTTGATGAAAGTGACAAATCCACAGATCCAACAAGCTCAAATGAACCTCAAAGAGAAAACCTCTGAAGAAAACCATATCTGGGCATATTGTGATCAAATTGTTGAAAATCAATAGTGAAAAAATAATCACTGAAGACCAGTACTGTAAGAACAGTACCTGGTACAAACATTTAATAAATATTTGTCAGGCTGGGTGTGGTGGTGCACACCTATAATCCCAGCACTCTGGGAGGCTGAGGCAGGAAGATGAAGAGTTCAAGCACCTGGGCAGTTTAGTGACTTCTTGAGACCCTGTCTTAAAGTGGGAAAAGGGCTGAGGTTGTAGCTCAGTGCAAAGGTCCTGGGTTCAATCCCCAGTAATACATACAGAAAAAAAGGCAAATACGGTGAAATTAACAAACATTTAGGATATGAACCAAAAGCTATGGAGAGGGGCTAGGGTATAGCTCAGTGGTGGGGTGCTAGCCTAGTATACAAGGCTCTGAGTTACACCCCCAGAACAGCAGAAGAAAAAAAAGTAAAATAAAATAACCTTTAGATAATAATAAAACAAGGCAAAGGGGCAAAGTGTGACGGACCCTGCAGAAGGGCTATGCTCTGCCTCAGCCTCCTAACTTACCTGGGTTTACAGTATGGCACTGCACCTGGCTCTGGGCATTTTTATTGTTTTATTTTATTTCTTTTCTTTCCTGCACTGGACTGTTTCCCAGCTCCGCCCCTCCCAACCCTTTTTTCCTGTACTGCAGATCAAACTCATGACCTCACGCTTGCCATGCAGGTGCTCATGCCGCTGAGCTAAATCCCCCATCCCTCCCCAGCCCTTTTAATGTATTTTAAATTTTGAGACAGTGTCTTTCTAAATTCCTAAATTGCCCGGGCTGGGCTCAGACTTAGAAGTCTCCTGCCTCCATCTCCCGGAGTCTGGGATTACGGGTGTGTGCTGCCACGCTCGGCTCTAGGCCCCTTTGGAAAACAGAAACTTCAGGATTTGCCAAGGGCTTGGATGTGGGAGAGAGAGATGGAAATAAAAGAAGCCTCCAGAGGTTCTGGCCTTGGCATTGAGAGGAACCGAGTCGTGCTTCCAAGAGAACAAGACCTCGAGATGAGCAGGCTTGGGGTGGTAGATGGTCGCTGGCTCTTACCCGTGGTCCTAGATGGGACTGAGAATTCCCCTCCATAGGGTACGTCTTTTGGGGCCCTCTGGGGTCCACTCATGTGCAGCAGTGAAGAGTTTGAGCTTGGGATTCCTGGGTTCACACCCAGCTCCCGAAGAGTAGCCCGGGATTTAGGGCTCAGGACTGGGCTAAGTAAGCTGCTTTCTTCATTACCTTGAGGTGCAAGTTCCTCACTTGTTCCATGGTTCAGAAATTCCTGGGTCCCTAATGTACTGCACAGGCGACCACATGGCATCATGTCAAGGGGCTTTTGTGAGGACCAGAAAAGAGAATGAGCCCAAAGACGGGCCTCTGGGGCCCAGAAGACACAGGGGCTGGAGGGAGGCCCCTGCGCGGTCACCACGCATTCGCCGGCCTTTGTCTAAGGAGGAGCCAGCTTCCCAGCCCAGGAACTGGTGAGCCCGGAACCAAGGGACCCAGGAATGACATCCGCTCTGTGGGTGCTCAGAGCACTCTGGGGAACTCTGCATGGGCCCAGAAGAAAATCCCATTTTTGGCCAGAGTGGAGAAAGCAGTCACTGAAATATAAGAAGTCCCTGTTGAAAAATGTCCCTGCTGTGCGCGCTGCTGGGTGGATTAGCCAGCATTCCTCCTCCTCCTCCTCCATTGAGTGGAGCCGCAAGCTAATAAATATTTCAGAATGGCTGTATTCAATCCAGCTCTTGTCCTGCTTGACGTCTGTTCTCTCAGCTTTCAGAAGGAGACAGGTGCAGAAGGATGAAAAGGGATTTAATTACTAAACATCCCCAACGCCCGATATGCAAACACGGCTGTACTGTACACACACCTTCTGCACACGGTCACGCACACCCCCTGCAGCACAGCCTGGGCACACGCAGACCCCCGGGGACCCTCGGCCTGCCACACAAGGGACCTCTCTGGGCCACACTGTGTTCACGGAGGTGTGCCTGCTCACTGGCCAACAGGACCACGTGTAAACGGTACACTTAGATACATTCATACGCCCAAGGCTTACACAGTGCCCGTGGGTGTCAACATGCACATGCGTGTAGTTAATGCACATGCATGTCCATGCACACACATTTGTGACCCATGTTCATGCATGCATGCACACCCCCAAGATACAGCGACACGTGCATATGTGCAATGTATTTCTGAGAAAAGCAAAATGTAAAGAGGCCTGGTGTGGTCAAGCTGCACTGCTCACTACAGAGAGAGCCTAGGTAATTTAGGGACACGGTAGAATGGGAAGTGGACCTTTAGGCCTTTTGTGCTGACACCTATTTTTCTTGATGCATGACCCAGCGTGTGTACATGACGTGACGTGGGTCCATGTCATTTTGTTCTGGGATGTACCTCTCTTCCCCGTGCTTGAGCCTGGGCCGGTTATACCCCCAGGAGCAAGTGCACCTCTGACTGGGCACAAATGTGTGCACGCACATGGGTGTGCATGTATGCACACGTCTACATACACATACACGCACTCACTCTGGGGACCTCTGCTGGGAGCCTCAGCACTCTCCTCCTCTCTGAGAAGCTGCCCACCTCCTTCCGCTTGCCCTCTGGGTAGCTGGGAAGCCGGACTTCAGAACCAGTGTCTGACCCTGACGTGGGGAGAGGAAGACAGGCCCCTGGGTCACATTTCAGTGGTGCCTGCTGGGGACCAGCAAGGTTGGGCCCAGGGAGGCAGAGCTAGACAGCATGTGACTAATAGTCCCTTAGGTTCTCTCACCTGCAGCACAGTGCTGGCCATACTGGCCCAGGGGACCAGACCTGCTCTCAGAAGTGCTGGGGACCCATCACTAATACCCCACCTGGACGTTTGAGAACCCTGGGCAGAGGGTGCCTGCTGTGGCTCTGTTTCATGTCTTGCTCATGCACTGACAGTCAAGGTGAACCTTCTAGTGACAGGGGGACCTGGGGCTGTTACCTGTTCCAGGCCATAAGCAGTCCCTGAGGCCTGGTTCTCCACATGTTGGCTTCATTCCGCTCTCCATCCAACAGAGACCAATCGCAATGTTTTTTTTCCAGGCAGGGCCATTGCAAACAGACAGGGGTTAGGAGGCTTTCAAATAACCAATCAGTAGACCCTATGGAAATATATGCAAATGAAAGATGCAAATCAGCACTGAGTCTTTTTGCATCTGCAGCCAGCCCAGACCACCTGCCTTAGGTGATCACTTCACTTCCTTAACCGGAAGGATGGGAGCGGAGTCCAGCCAGAAGCAGCTGGAGGTCTGAAGTCCTTACACGCTGACCCGGGCCATGGCTCCTCTGGCACTGTCAGCCCCAGCAGCTCGTGTGCTGGGCTTTGAGGCTCCCTCGTCGCCTGCCCAGCCTTGCCTGTCCTGCCTACACTCACACTTCCTCACCCTCCTTTTCAAACAGGAATGCGCGTGCATCTCCCCACACCTGCACACTCCTCAATTATGCCCTCGTGTGCATTCCAGTCCACTTGTGTGCTCACAGTCACTGCACACACTCAGCTCTGCCCATGCTCACTCTTACGCAGTCACCATGTGCATGCATACCGCTGTATTCGCACACTCACACTTTTGCACACTTGCTCCCACTCATGTACCCACACGCATGAGACCTGCCCGTACACATTCATCCATGATTTGGAGGAGCCCGTGGACCATGACCCATCCCAGTCAAGGGGGCCTGGGTACAGGAGATGCGGGTGTGCAGGGCTGTGGAGTCGCCCAGGGGTCCCAGCCCTGAGCCCTCTTGGGGGCCATGCAAAGGGCCGGCGGTCCGGGTGTTGCCTGGTCCCCTGTGGCCTTCCCTAATGGGTGGGGACCTCCTGCCACCAACAGCCCCCACAACCTCTGGGATAGGCGGACAGGCAATCCCAGGGTAATGCCTCCCTCAGGAAGCGGTAATTGAGGGGTAGGGAATTAGATAATCAGCACCACCAGGAAGTGGGGATGGGCCAGGGCTGCCTTTGTTCCTAGAATGAGCCGCTGCTGGGGAAGGAAGGGAAGCAAGGGAAGGAACCCAGCCAAGCTGGGGGAGCCAGGTCCCCCTGCCCTCCAGTGCTGCTGATGGCGCAAGTGAGAGGGCAGCTGCACACCTGAGCCCACCACTGAGGAGGTCCTGGGGATCCTCCAGGCGTCCGAGGGGCCTGGGGAGTTCTCAGTGTACCGGAGCCACTTCATGGGCTCCCTGGGACTCCCCTCTCCCCTGCACAAAAAGCACAGAGACAAAGTGGGCCTGGGTTCAAATCCTGCCCCTTCCACAGGTTATCTATGTAAGTTCTGGGGGTCCCCTAAGCTTTCCCACCCTCAGCTGCCTCCCCAGCAGCCTTTGAGGCTTGTGGGGCGCTGATAAGCGTGCCCACACCTGTTGGGGACAACGAATTCACTATGGCTACTTTTATACACTTCCCTAAGGGATGAACAGAGGCTGGGGATTATCGGTGTCACCCTGCTGAGATTTCCCATTATCCCAGAAGCGGTGGACCATCCTCTCCTACCTCCTAGGACTGGGCCTAGGACTAAAGGTGCTCCAGGAACACTTCTGCATAAGCCCGCTCCGTCCTCAGAGGCATCCAATAAGCCCCTCCTCAGTCAAGAAGCACCGAGGTTCTGCCTGGCTTGCTGCCTTTTGTTCCTCATGAACAACTGGTCCTCCTGAATCCCAGCCACTCTGTCATTTTCCTCTCTCTCTCTCTCTCTCTCTCTCTCCCCATCCCCGCTATATGCTCACTGCAGGGGTCTCTGATACACGCCAGGCGCAGATCCCAGTCCTCCCAAACACTCCATGGAGCTAGAATGCATGCTGTCCTTCTCCCCACTCTACAGATGAGGAAACTGAGGCATGCATGGTCATTGGAATGGCGGGGCTCGTGCCCTAGGGAAAAGCTTGGCCTGGATTTGAGCCCAGATGTCTGTGCTGCCAGCGCCCTCGAGCTCCACCCCCAGCAGGCTGCTGCCCTCATCCAAAGCCCCAGAGGGGCTCACGAGCAATCTCATCACCCCCCGGGGGGCTGGGCGATGGAGTGGTGTCCAAGTGTGGGTGTCATTTTTTTCCAGCCTCTCTTTGACCTGGAGCAGCACCGTGTTGGGCCTCAGGGCCTGCTCTGTGTGATCCTGCACATCTGTGATACTGTCCTACCTCCAGGGACTGCCCCAAGTGCCAGGCACCCAAGCCACGCCTTCTGCAGGCACCTTCAGAGACCCCGCCCCCCGCGGACTGTTGAGGCTGCCCCTTCCCCAGCCCCTCCCTCCCTGCAGAGCTGGGCGATCACAGCCCCGGCCCCTCACACAGGCATGGCTCGGAGGCTGGGGCGCCTGGGCCCGGGGTCTCCTTCGTTAATGAGAGGGTCAGACTCTCCGCACCCCCTGTCTTATCCCTGTCTCCATCCCTACAGACCCCTCAGGCCTCCGAGCCAAGCCCAGTGTGACCAGGAAGGTTTCCATGGTGGCACTAGAGTCCCCTCCCCCTAGGTCCCTGCAGAGATGGCTGGGGAAGAGCCAGCTGCTGGGGGATTTGGGCCTTCCGCAGAGTGACCCTCCTGTTTTCTGCCTGTACTGCGGGGACAGAGCGTTGAGGGGAGTCCCCGTCCCAGTTGCTCTGCCTGTAGCCCTGCCTGAGGGCGAGGGCAGCGGCAGGAAACCCGGGCACCCGGGTGTGGCTCCGTCTGCTCCCCTCTCTGGCCTCTGTTTTCTCGTGTGTGAGACAGATGCTCTGGGGTGGACAGACAGACAGACCCAGGGGTGACAGCTGCCTGTGCATGAGCCCAGGCCGTGGGCATCCCCTCCAGCCCACAGCGCAGGGTCTCTTGTCATCGCCTGCTGTTTCGTCTTTGCCCCCAGAGCTGCCTGGCCTGCTCCCCGCCCCACAACCCAGGACCGACCTCTCAGGCTGCACCCTCCTGCCCACCATCCCATCGACTTCCCTCCTGGAGGAGCAGCTGTTGGCTGCCCAATGCCTTGCCCCAGGCTGCTCCAGGGCACTGCTCTGCCAGGGCAGGGATTGGCACCCACTTTCTCACTGCTGCTCTTCTGGTGCCCAGATCCACACCTGGTACGTAGCAAGGGCTTAGGGAACTGATACCCATCTCACAGATGAGAAGACTAAGGCCCGGAGGCTTCTGAGAGCAGCTCTGTAGGGCAGCAGGACCTGAGGTCAGCCCTCCCAGGAGTCCCCACAGCACGCCCAGCCCAGTGTCAGCCTGGGGTCTGTGTCCCTCTTGCCTGCTCTTGGCTGCAGTGGTGGTGGCACATTCAGCCCACTGCTCAGGGACTAGAGGCCAGGAGGTGCCCGAGGAGGAGGAGCAGGAGGAGGAGGAGGAGGAGGAGGAGGAGGAGGAGGCAGCTGCGAAGGCTGACTGCTTCTGCTTCCCTTCCCCTCCAGGTTGCTGCCACCCCCAACCCGAGCTGGAAACCTGACACCCGCAGCCCATCTGCTCCCTCACCCTCCGTCCCCTCCCCGTCCTGGGCCCCTGGAGGCCACTGGCCAGCGGCTGTGGAGCTGTGATTGTTTGGGGCTGAATGGGCAGGCCTGGCGCCCACGCCAGGTGCACCATTGTGCCAGCCCTGACACCTGCCTGGCGGGTCGTGGGCCCTGCCCACTGGACCCTCGCCTGGGTGGGAGGAGCCACCCACTTGCCTCCCAGGGCCTCCTGGGCCCTCCAGTCCCTGCCCTCTTCCTCTGCTCTCAGGTCTGGTGAGGTCAGAGATGCCACCACCTACCGGCTGCAAGTGACAAGAGACCCAGACTCCCTTAGCCTCAGTTGCTGGTCTGTAAAATGGGACTAAGCACAAAACCCTTACCAGGCGCCTTTGGAAGATACAAGGCTGGGGTCAGGGGCCACAGGATGGCACAGGGGAGGAGGGAGGCGATCTGAGGCCTCAGACCCTGCAGCCCAGCACCCCAGCAGAAGCCCAGGGGAGCTGGTTGCAGCCCTGCAGGCCCAGCCTGGAGACCCCAGCCCGCCTGCTGCCTGCCTCCCCTTGCCCGGCCTCCCGCCCGCTCTATGAAAATTTAATGCTGGGTAATGACAGTCTGGGCTAATGAAAGAGGCTTCTCTTCTGGCAAAAAGAGAAAAACAAACAAAAATCAACAACCTGCAAGGGGGCATTAACTTTTCATGAGCTGCTCTCCCCTGCGACGCCCCACCCAGCTCACCCGGCTCGCCTCGCCCCTCCTTCCGGCTTCCCTGGGTCTGGGGCCAGGCAGGGGTGGGTTTGGGTGGGGTGGGGGGACCCGAATCCTCTTTGGGGCATCTCCTTGGGGATCTGCCCAGCGGCTCTGTCCCGGGTTTCCGAGGGCCTGGGTGGGGCCCCGGCGCTCACAGATCTAGGCAGGCGTGGAGCTGGGGGTGAGGACCAGCTGAGGCCTCTGGCCCCGGCACCACCGGTGGCGGCGGCGGCGGCGGCCCTGCGCACAGCACGAGGCCCCTGCAGCCCGGCTGCAGCTTGCGGCTGCTGGTGCCTGGGAAAGGGACCCGGCGGCCTTCTGCTCTCTTTCCCTCTCTTTGTGGCATCTTGGTGAGCCATTGGCTGCTGCCTGTGATATCCTGAGAGATGCGACAATTAATTTTCTTTTAATCAAGGTCGGATGAGGTAAATTGGTGCGGTTCTGCAGCCCTGCATTTTCTGTTTTTGCAGTGATGCAAAACAAATAGATCAAATTATGTTCCTTCTCACCTTATTGAATTAGGAGCTTGGCTGATCAGAGGGAGCGAGCGGAACCTCCTCTGCCGCGCGGAAGCCCCCGCCCTCCCCGCCCTGGCCCCCGCCTCCCTGGACCCAGAGCAGGTTGGCGAATGAATGGACGCCTGTGTGCTCGGGCCGGACCTGGCTCGGGCTGGTTCTGAGAAGTACAGCCCCGGTGGGTCTGTACTTAGTGTCCCTTAGTTTCCCCATAGGATTTGCTGGGACAGGAGACTCACCCATCCTCTGTGAGCTGGCTGGGGCCTCGTCTGCCTGACGCTATGGCATCAATGCCACACAGAGACCCAGACTCAAGGCCACCACAGTCAGAATTCTGAGATGGGGTGGGAAGCAGTTAGATCTGGTCAGAAAATGTAAGTCGGTAGCCGCACTTGGGAGGCTGAGGCAGGAGGATCACCACGGCCAGCCTGGGTTACATAGTGAGTTTAGGGACAGTCTGAACTGCAAAGTGAGGCCTTGCCTCAAAAAAACCCAAAATAAATGTAAGTTGGTGTCAGCTGCCAGGGGCAGGCTGGGGGAACTTCAGGTCTACAAGCACAAAGGCTGGTCTGAGAGAGCACAGCCCATCTGTCCCCAAAGGGACAGCTTTGGGAATGTGAGCTGTCACTTCTGGGTAACTGGGGTCACATCCCAGTTCCTTTCTGGGATACTTAGATATTCTGGTCCCTTTCTACGGTGAGTGTCACCACTGCTGCCCATCTTGGGGTCGAGTGAATACAGAGGCCAGGTCAGCATGCAGGTGACCTCACACAGCAGGAACTCAGAGAGAATCAGTCACTGGAGCCCTTTTATCCCCACGCTCCTGGTCCCTCTGTGCATGGCAGCTGGGGCTCCAGTGGGAAAAGGACTCGAGCAGGCAGGACATGAATTTCTCAATCTGCCCACGGACCAGGAAGTTGAATGTCTGGGATAAACCCATTTTCTGGATTCTAGGAGAGCTGGTTGTTTGAGGGAAACTGCCCTAGCCCAGAGTGGATTAGTCTCCTGGTATATCAGGTTGTAAATCAAACCAGTCCATCTCGATTACAGCAAGGCTGCTGGGATGCCTGCCCTCTTCTCTGTGATTCTCAGAGTTCTGGAACCTTCTGACCCCCTACAGTGAGCAGAACCTGATCCCAGGAAGTGGAGGAGAAGGGTGAGTGCAATCTGGTCTCTGCGGGGGAAGCTCACAGCCTCAATGCACACACACGCACTGCCACAAATCCCATAAAGAAATGATTCAGTGTACCCTTCTATATGGCTGAGCGCCTACTCAACAGGTATCACTAACATGAATAAAAATAAAGAAGAAACGAATGAGGGGATGCACACATACATGCATGCTGCCCCCATCCCAGAAGAAAAAGGGGCTTTTGGTTTTGGTACTTTTGAGACAGGGTTTTGCTATGTCCCCAAAACTGGCCTTGAACTTGCAGCAATCCTCCTGCCTCAGCCTCCTAAGTACTAGGGTTACAGGCAGGCATCACAATGCACAGTTTGAAGCCTTGAGTTTTGGGGGGGCTCCACAGGAAGGTGGAAGAGGAGGCTACGGGGAGGTACGGGGCTGAGGTGTTTCCAAGGCCATGTGGACAAGGGCTGCTCATCTCTCACTCCCAAGGGCAAGCCAGCTGTGAAAATGCCCTCTAAGGCCCTGGTTGGCTCTCTCTGAGTACTCCAGGGACCCCTGGGCCCATAGGAAGCTTCTGTGAGTTTCTCCCAGGGCCTCTGGGTGTCAGCTGTCACAGACTCACCTGGGCCTTCTTCTCTGGCCTGTGCAGGCTGTGTGACCTTGGACAGTGACTTGACCTCTCTGGTCTTGAAAGGGAGGACCCTCACAGGAACTGCTGTCTGGCCAATGCATTCCTTGATCTCTCCGGGCCGGCCCTGCCTCAGGGGTCTTGCTGGCTGGCGCTGGGTCCTTGGCCCAGCCAGGGTGTGGAGTCAGGCCGTCCTGAGCCCGGAGCAGGCGGGTGACCCTGGGCATTGCCCCCTGGCCCTGCCGGCCCAAGGCACAGCCTGTGGGACCAGACCCTGGGTGGGGACTGCTCCTCAGGCCTGAGTCACCTCTCTGGGGGTGCAGCTGGTGACCCAGATGGGAAGCTGGGCCATCTACTCACCTCTCCCTCTGTGTCCCAGCTCCGCCCTGCCCCTCCTCATCCTCCCCAAACCCTACCGCAGGCCGCTGCTCAGCAAAGCCCTCTCATCCCACACACGGCCTGGGGTCCCCTCGGGCTCTTCTTCTCCAAGTTCCCCACAATGGTCATTGCTGCCATTCCTTGACCACTGGCCAATTACCAGCTACTTTGCCTGCATTAAACGGAAGCCCTCTATTTGCCAGCTAAATTGTTACTATTATTATCCCATTTTACAGATGACAACAGGAAGCCCCAGCGAGGTTGACCCATTGGCCCAAGGTTAAAACTAGGAGTGGCGGGGCACCCACAGCTGAGCTGGTGATCTTTCCGGGATGCTTTGGGCCTTCGTCTTCACTGGTTCCCTCTGAACTCCCTCAAGGAGCTCCCTCCTCTCACACCCTGGCCCCAGCAGCCTCCTCCTGGCTCCTGTGACACTTGTCCCCATGCCAACCCTACCCTTGTCTAGAACAATTCCTAAGCCAGCTAGTTTAATAGGTTGCCTCTCTCTAGGTATTTGCTGTTTTGTTACTTTTGGGGTTTTTGAGACAGAATCTTGGCCTGTAGTTCATATTGGCCTTAAATTCACCTGTAGCCAGGCTGGCCTTGGACTTGTGGAGGTCCTCCTGACTCAGCTTCCTGAATGCTGCCATTATAGGTGCTCACCACCACACCTGGCATACTGGCACATGCTGGCTGGGGCCAAGGAACCTTCCAGAGAGGCTGCATCGCCAGCAGGCCCTTCCATCTGCTCCCAGTGGGTGATCCGGGCCATACCCACGGCAGCTGCCTTCCTCCCGGGCTGGAGCTGCGATGTTCTCAGAGAAGCCACGGGGGTGGGGCGGGGGGCGCCGGGCTGGGGGGCGCCCAGCTGGTGAGCGGTGATCCCTCCTTATCCAGCATCAGTGCATTCTCTTTTCCAGGCTGAAGTTTCAGATCTCGCTTTCACATTGGCCTTTGATCACTCCCGGAGGGGGTGGCAGTTGGGCCAGGGAGCCATGAGGGGTGTAGGGGAGAGTGGATCCCAAGGTGACACCCGCTTTCCTGCCGGGGACACGTATCTGCTGTCAGAGAGACACTAGAAGGATGAGGACGAGGAGGCGGGGGGCGGGCTCCCTGAGGGCGGAGGGGCCCAGCCGAGCCCCAACTCTGCCCCCCACCCCACCCCGTCTCTGTCTTCCAAATGAAAAGCGCTTTGGTGGGCTTTTCCACCCTTTGATTATCAAAGGCACACGTATTTGTTGTACAAGGTTCTGACAACACAGGACAAAAGTCCCCAGGTCCCCTACCTGTGGCTGACGCTGGGGAAGGGGTGACCAAGTCTGCACAGGCCCCCAGCCGTGGGGGCTTCCTCGCCATGACCGCCGGTGGGTCCCCCACCTGCCTCATCTCACCTGAGCTCCTGGAGGTTCTCTCTGGCCGGCTCCCGGCCAGGCTCCTTACCTCCTCTGACCAGAGGGCCCATGGCTCTCCGGGCCCTGGAACCATTTCCGGCCTGGCCAGGCCCTTTGACGGCTGCCCCCCTTTGAGTCCCTCTCCCAGCCCCTGCTGCCAGGATGCCTGAGCACTCATGGCCCTGCTCCCCAGCCCACCCTCCATCTGTCCCCAAGCTGGTCCCGGTGGCTGCAGGTCAGATGGCCACAGTGGAAGGAGGGAGGCCATGAGTTCAGGGCCCTGGTGCAGCTTCACCTGGCTCTGCGCCGGCCCAGGGACTCGAACTCCCTCCAGGCTCTGTGAGTCTGCGTGTCCCCAGGGGAGAGAGGGGAAAGGATCAACGCGTGTGCAGGGCTGCTGTGGGGAGCCCGAGGCCGCGGTGTGAGCACCCTACATCCAGGGCTTGGGGGACTGGGGGATTTCGTGAGAGGTCACTGCAGCTGTGATAAAGCCCAGGCCGAGGATTTGTCCAGACGATATGGGGTGACCTGACACCTCTCCCTCTCATCTCCCTCTCTCTGTCTCTCTCTCTGCCTCCCGATGAGGGTCCAACCAAGACTGCACACACGCTAGACGAGTGCGTGACCCCTGAGCTATGTTCCCCAGCCCTGACTTTCACATTTTCATTCTGCGCTTCCCAAAATCACACACGCGCACACACACACACACACACTCTCACTGCGGAGAAATCAGAAAACACATCGAGAGGCGAGGGACACACAGCATTCATTCCTGGCAGTCGGGGCCGCGGGACTTTACTACTGTGAACATTTCTGGCCATGATCTGATGGGGCAGGGCCTCCCGCTCCCCCAGGAGGTAAGGACTTGGTCTTCGGCACCTGACGCCGGGTGGCCCTGGGCGGGCAGCATGGGTGGTGGGTTTGGTGGTGGAGGAAATCGGGGGAGACTTGGTACCTGGCTGGGGCCCGGTGGAGGCGGCAGCCTGGGGCGCTGAACCTCGAGGGTAGCAGCACAGGGCCCAGAGGGTGAAGCGAGCGGCCTTCAGGAGGGGACAGCACTTGCAGAGGGGACGCGCAGGGGGGAGGAGAGGGGGGCAGGAGGGGCCGTGATGAAAGATGGCGGTGGGCTCAGAAAGCGCTTGGTCAGCATCGGGCAGCCCCGCCAGCTCTCAGAGCTGCCAGGCAGGGAGGCACTTTCAGGGCGAGTGGGGAGAGGGCCAGGGAGCCAGGGCAGAGCCGTAAATCTCTTGTTGGGCCAACGCACACCCCAAGATCCCGGTGTCCCGCGGCTGGGGGACCCTGTGTGGGGGATGGTTCCTCCACATTCTCTCTCGTCCCCGTGCTGTCCCTATCTCCCCAGGAATGTCCTTCATTCGGCCCGCAGGGTTCATGTCACCCCACGGAGTGTGGGCTCCGTGCCACTGTACACTTCGGAGAATCATTAGCAGAAATCATTAGCTAGAATACAGCCTCCCCCATAAATCTCCCGCACCTGGGTCGTTTGTCTGTGCCTAATTTCCATCTCCCGAACTTTATGATTTGTCCCTCATTTGATGAGCGTTTCTCCCATCAATTGTGCCATAAGTGCTTGCAGGGAGAGACCCCCCACGGTGACCCCCATTTCAGCCCACCCCTCACCCCCTCCTCGGCATGTGCCATCATCTCTCAAAGGGCAACTTAGAGACGATGCTGGGCCTCCCTTGGGATGGGACACAGAGCCGGGCCACCCGCGTGGCTGGCACGCCGGGACGGAGGAGGCTGCAAGGGCTGGTGCTGGGCTGGGGGGCTGGGGATTCCCACCTGCGCCCCAGCTGACTGGGGGGCCCAGAGCACGTGGCTCTCCCTGTCTGTGCCTCGATTCCTTCGTCCGATGCGCCCTAGTGACACTGCCTGTGGCCCCCACTTGCTGGGGGAGTGCATTCATTCACCCCCTCACTTGCTCGCTCGCTCTCTTGTGCTTTTCTGAGACTGTCTGCTAGGTAAGCTCCTGTCACACGCCTGGGAGTGAAGGTCCCGGGCCCTTCTGGGTACCGACAGGATTGGCAGAGACTCTGCCCTGGCGGGGCTCGGAATGACCTCAGTGGTTGAGAGCCAGGGTCTTAAACTGGTCCTGGTGTCGAATGACTGTCATCCCAGCACTCAGAGGCTGAGGCAGGAGGGTCGTGAGATTGATTCCAGCCTGGGCAACGTAGCAACTTAAGAAAGACCTTGTCTCAAAGTTTGAAAAAATAAAAAGGGCTGGGGATGTGGATCAGTGCAAAGGCCTTGATTCAATCCAAAAGGACAGAGAGACAGACAGACAGACAGACAGACACAACCAAGCCATTCGGGAACGAAAGTATAAGTGAGAATATTCAGAAAAAGACAGAGGGGACAGTCTGAGCCTCAACCTTGAAGCCTGCCGGGATCGGCCAGCTGAGGAGGGGATTAGGGCAGACCTGGAATTCCGTCCCCGGGAAGCGCTTGCTCCCCAAGCTGGGGCGAGGATTTGGAGAAGTCGGGTAATTGGGAAACCCAGACGGATGCCCTTCCCAGGGCAGATCTACTGATCTGGACACCTCCCTGTGGGTTTGGGGACACAGAGTTCAGCCCCAGGTTGGGTGTGGGAGGGGTGCTGGGAGAAGTCAGGGCCTCTCTGGTCCTTGTGAGCCTGGGGGGCTGGGCTGGAGGAGACGGGGATCCCCTGGCCTGTGGCGGGACAGGTCTCCTGGCGAGGAAGGTGACTCCTACCTCATTTCCAGGGACCTGTCTCTACCTGGAGGGCAGGGGTGGGACCAGGTCGGCCCAGTGATCATGACACCTGGCATTTACAGTGTCCTTAATTTGCACCGTGGGAGGCCGAGGAGCCTGCTTGTCGGTACATAAGTCATGCAGCCTAGGGCGAGTTTCTTAACTTCTCCAGGCCTCAGTTTCCTTCCTTAAAAACAAAAAAAAAGGATAATGCCACGGACTTCATAAGGCGGCTGACTCAGTTAATACACCCTCCTGGCACAGCGCCTGGCACACAGTAGGCACTCAGTGCCATGGACTCAAGGACTGTACTTTTGGGCTTTATTACTTTCTCATGAAATGTACAGAGGCAGGGTATTTATTCCCATTTTACAGGTTGAGCAAACCAGGCCTCAGCACCGCTCAGAACCTAACCCAGTGCCCAACTGAAGTCCAGGTGAGAAACCAGGCCGGTGGACTCCCCACCTTGCTGCACTGCCTAGCGGCAGACCCCCATTTACCTGCCCCCCAAATTTCGAGTTCCCAGGAGCCGAAAACAAAGAACCCAGTTTTGGATTCGTCAACACACTCCCACGGAGTGACTCACCGGGAGCAGCAAGCCCTGGGATCTGCCCTAGCACATCCCCGCCCCCCGGCCTGGCAGCGGGCGCTCGGCAGACCTGGGGGCCCAGAAAGGGGGCACCAAGAGGACGGGGGCACGGGCGGCAGACAGGACCTTGCCTCTGTCCCCCTCAGGGCAGGCCGTGTCCCCGGGCCCAAGTGGCCTGTGCTCTGGAGGCCTGGGCTCTTGGGGACACCCAGGGAAGTGGGGTGGGAGTGGGGTGTGGGGCCGGCGCCTTGGGCTGGAAGCAGCTTGCCAATTTTACGGGTCACATTATCTTTTATGGGCACCCTAAGAAGAATGCCAGGCACTGGAGGGCTTTTCCCCCTTCTCTTCTCCTCTCTCCCTCATCACTGCAGTCCCCTGCAGGATTCCTATCACAGTCCCCAGCGCCCAGCTGGGTCCCTGCTGAGCACCAGGGGTGGGGGTGGGGGTCTGGCTGCCTCTCCTGTGGAAACAGACTGTGAGGGGCCCACGTGCCCCATTCGGGGGACACGGGGTTTCCATCAGGGACAGGTCCTGCCCCTCCCCTGGCTGATCTCTATCTGCCCCAAAGTTCCATCCACCGTGGAGACAAACTCGCTTCCAGCACCAGCTCTGGGCCCCACCCTGGAAGGGGCGCTGGGGTTGCCTGAAGGCCCTCTCCACTCGGGGCTCATCGCCTCTAGGGCTCGGTGACTGGAGCTTGTGCCTCGCTCGGCCTTGGATCAGGTGAACACCATCCCACAACTGTGGGGAAAGACCCAGGAGGTGCGTGAGGCTGAGGCAGGAGAGGAGCATTCTAAGACCCTTTGTTGCTGTTGGTTTTTGAGATAGGGTCTTGCTATGTAGCCCAGGCTGGCCTCGAACGCACAGCAATCCTCCCGCCTCAGCCTCAAGAGTGTTGGGGTAATAGATGTGTCCCACCATGCTTCACCATCTCAGATACTGGGAGTCCACCTGGCATGATGGTTAGGGGCGCTGATTTTGGGTCCCTGGGATTCTTTGCCCTCTTCTATAAAATGAGCTGAAATGAGAGCCTCTCCCTGCCAAGGTTGTTGGGGGCAGTCACCAAGTCCAATGAGCTGGACACACAGTAGGTGCTCAATAAATGCCGGTGATTGTAATTGGTGTTGCTATTAATCAGGTGGGAAAGTCTACGCTTCTGCTCTCTGTCCCAGAGGCTCCGGGATGGTGGACAACGTGGGCTGACGTGGCAGTAGGAGGCAGTGAGGTGACACAGCAGGAAGAACTCCAGGCCACGATACCGGGGTGAGGGGGACAGGGGTGTGACAGCTTTCTCCTCTGGATGGTTAAGAAAGAGGAGAAACGAGCCAAGATAGAAAGTGCCACCCCGGAAAATTAGGCGGCAGGCCAGGCCAGCAGTGCGACCTTCCTCCTGCCTCGCCTCCTTTGCTACACCTTCTGGGGTGGGGCTCAGATGGGATGAGCTAGGGGGACAGGAGGGGGAGGGATAGGGAGGAACCTGAGGCTGCTGGCCAAGGTGCCTCCTGCCTCCCCACGCTGGGCTGGGCTCGTGACTGATGCAGGGGCTCCAAGGTGGGGTCTGAGTGTCCCCCTTGGGTCTTAGGTTTCTTTTGGAAGCTGGTGGAGGTTTGGATGTGCGATCCCACAATGTACCTGTGTCCCTTACCCCAAAGCTGGTGCTCTGGGCCTCCAAATGTCAGAATGAAAAGCATTTATCCTCTGGATTCATTTCCTCCTCCTGAGGGGCTGTCTTCCTCAGA
Source organism: Hydrochoerus hydrochaeris (assembly GCA_004027455.1). NCBI lineage: Eukaryota > Metazoa > Chordata > Mammalia > Rodentia > Hydrochaeridae > Hydrochoerus > Hydrochoerus hydrochaeris. The sequence goes on along the minus strand of PVLA01000880.1, from coordinate 410,975 downwards.
TGCCAGGGACAGCTGCCCAGCTAGAGAAGTTCAAGGTCCAGCAGGGCCCTCGGGGGCAGGGGCTTTGTTAGTTCTGTTTACTGCTGCGTCTCTCCCTGAACAGGGCTTGGCATATTATAGGTGTTCGACAAATATGTGTTGAATGAATATGTGAGGGAACAAATGAACGAGGTTATCCAAGAAGGCCTAAGGAAGTGGCCTCCCAGTTGAAATCATAAACCAAAGCCTTTCAAGAGCAGAGAGAAGTGACAGCCCTCAAGTCAGCAGGGGAAGTATGTGCAAAGGTCCTGAGGCAAGAAAGTCTCAGCGCATCAGAAGAGCTGAAACAAGGAGTGTGTTAAATAGGGGCTGTTAGTCCTGTTCTTCTTCCTTAGTGACTGGCCCTCTCTGAACCTCAGTCCCCCAGCCTGTCAAATGGGGTAATAAAAAAATGAGCTCTTGGGATTTGGAAGAGCTGGAGGTAATGCCTGGGGCTGACTGGGTCGAGCTCCGAATATTCAGCGGCTGTGCTCATGGTTACACTACTGTTTATTATGACCATTTTATCATCCCAAACTGTCCCCACCAGCGCCGGCTCCCATGCCACACCATGCGCCCAAGCTTGGTCTCTAACCCAGTCCGGGGTCCTCCCTTCCCGTCCTCACCTCTCCTGAAGGTCGGATCACACAAGCTTATCTCTGGTTTTTGCCAGATTCTGTGAAGTCGCACAGGTCACACTCCCGGGCTGAAAAGTGTTGCTTTTTATAGCCTCCCTGACGCAGGGGAATGTCTATGGCCTGTGCAGGGAGTCCTGTCCCCGGGCAGACACCTCTGGGGGCTGGGCGCCCTGTGTCACACCAGCCCGACACCCCAGCAGGCTGAGGCCCTTCTGGACCAGGCCTCTAACCCCGCCCGGGGTCAAAGAGGCAGGGAGGCGGAGGGGTGCTGGCCAGAGAGCCGGGGTCCCGGTTCAGACTCCCATCGGCTGAGCCGTCAGTCCTCCGGGCCTCAGTTTGCTCACCTGTGAAGTGGGAATGTTGAGCCTTGCTCCCCCCTCAAAGTAGCAAAGTTTTGGGGGGGCTTTGAGAGGACAGGGAGGAGAGTTGCCCTGTGAGGGCAGGAGCCAGAGGTAAGGGACACAGGAAAGCAGGCAGACAGCAGGGGAAGGGAGAGAGGCGTGTTCCTGAGCTCTGCCCCTCCTCCTGCTCAGTCCTCGCCCCAAGCTTGCATACAGAAAGGGAAACTGAGGCTGGCAGTGCTAATCCGGTTGGCTTCGGGTGGTCTGGTTGGTAAGAGCTGGGGTTCACCCGGCCCTGTCCCGCTGGTGGGTCAGTTCAGCAGTGACCACAGGTGGCAGCCTGCGGAAGCAGAGGTCCCCCCTGGGCAGGAGCTTTCTCCTGGGGAGTCCCCAAGCTCCTCCCACTGGCCCAGCACCCAGGAGTTCCCCCTGCGTCCCCTGAAGCCATGCCGCTCTGGGGTCCTGAGCAGCCAGGCGGAGCCTAGGGTTTGCTCAGCTCAGCAGCCTGGGCTGCACTTTGATTCTCTCCCCACCGTCCCCCTTCCCCCCATTTAATCTGCTTCTTATCAAGGATGATAACAGTCAGCAATAACAAACCAGTCCACTTTCTAACAGCTGATTGCCCCCACGCCCTGATTCAGCGATACCCCACCCCCAGCCAGCGCGGCGCCCCTGAGCCAGCCTTCACCCACGGGGCTTCCACCAGTACCTGGCCTGCTCCTTGGGAAGTTTTGGGGGGCCAGAGGTAGCCCCTCCACCAACAAATGTCTCCCAGCTGTCTCCCCTCTCTAGCACCCACAGAAGGGCCCACAACCAACCTGCCTGGCCTGCTCACCCGGTGACACTGAGAAACAGCTATTAACTGAGCACCTACTCTGCGGCCGGCTCTGTGGTGGTTTTGAGTGTGTGCTTAGTGAATCACACGTCAGAGGTTCTAATCTAACCCTCTTTTATTCAGAGATGAAGAAATGGACGCTCAGAGAGCTCAGGTCTCTTGCCCAAGGTCACAGAGCTGGTTAGGGACAAGGACTCAAACTCCAGACTGCTGGCTCCAGGGTCAGACTCAGAAGCGCCCTGCATCCCGCCTCCTGCCTGCGCCTGCCTGCAGAGTGGCAGCGTCCCACCCACGTGCCACTAGGGGGGCCCTGTCCCAAGGTGGGGGAACCCATGGCCCAGCTCTGTCCTTCTGTACCCCACGGCCCCAGGCAGTGGAGCTGGAAGTGGGGTTCATGTAGCCTGAGCCTGGGCCAGCTGCCAGGACTGAGCCTGGGGTACCTGCACCCCACGGGGACCTTTGTCCCTTTAATAGATCCTCCTGGGTACAGGACGTCCCAGGGTGGAGGGCGCAGCTGGAGTGCCAGGCTTGGGCAGGCCCTGCCCAGGGCCACTCCCCAGCTCGGTGGCGGGGAGCGGGCACCCTGGTCTTTGACTGCAGCCTTTGGTTTTCCATGGGTGAGAACGGTGGCCTGCAGCTGCCCCCAGCTGGAGCTGGATTTAGGGGTCCCCAGGGGGATGGTAGCCAGGTGGCAGCTGGGCTTGATCCTGAAAGATCCCCTCGAGGCTCCTTCAGGCCTGTGGGGGAGATCACATGCCACATTCCCATGGCACTTTCCTCAGGGGAATGAGCTGGACCTCCTGGTGCCAGGGTTCTAGTCCTCAGGATGCAGGGATGCTCAGCCCCATCCTCACAGCTGTGGGTCCATAGTAGGTGCTCAATAAACGCTCGCTGGATGGACAGGGAGCTGGGTAACTTGAGTAGTGCCCTTGCATCAGGGCAGGGAGCGGAATGCAGAGGAGGGATCTGCGGGGCCGTGTGAGACCTGACAACGGAGGGGTGGGGACAGGAGTAGGCAGGGCAGGCGTTGCAGGGAGCCCAGGCCAGGGGCAAAGGCAGGGGCCCCGGGGAGGTAGGGAGGGAGGGAAGGGAGGCAGACAGCAGGTAGGGGGGCTGGAGCAGGAGAGTCCAAGGGGTCCAGGACCAGGCCAGAGGGGGCAGCAGGACCACACCAGACGGGACTTCCTGGGTCCTGTGCAGGGAGCCTGGGCCTGATCCCATAGGCCCCGGGTTTCTGAGGGGCTCCAAGCAGAGCCCCCATGTCTGGGATCCTGCTGCATAGACAGCAGCCAGGCCACCAGGACTGCCCCTTTTGGAGGAGGCTGCCAAGGGTCCAGGCCTAGGGACAGAGGGACTCTCTCTGTCCCTCCTTCCTCCTCACAGCAGTCTGGGCTCTCTCATCTCGAGCTCTCACGTGCCTTGGGGGTGCAGAGCCGGGGTGGGGTTGCCCAGGTTTGCAAATGAGCTAGGTGAGAACCGTGGCTGCCGCTGCCCAGGAGTGGGACGCTGGAGAGGGTGGCGACACTGTGAAGGTGGGGCCCAGCAGGCCACAGGCAAACATTGCGGCCTGCCTGTGTCACTGAGTAATAACATTGTCACTCTGACTGCAGACAGCGGCAGCAGTGGTCACCCTCTGTCAAGCCCCTGTCTCACTCCGTGCCTGTCTCTCTGCTACTCTGGGGCGCCCACGGCCCATTTCGCAGATGGAGAAACAGAGGCGCAGGGTGGCAATGTCATTCTGCATTGGCTGTGAGGGGCAGGAGGGGCAGGGTTTGAATCTGAGGTCTCATCCTCGTGTCACCTCTCCACACCACTGGGCTCACCTGAGTCACATGGGCCTGGTAGCAACTTCAAGCTTTGCGGTTAAGTGACCTCTCCAAACCTCAGTTCCCCCGCTCCTGGCCCAGCACACAGGGCCAAGGGCCAGCGGACTTCACTAGGCTTGGCTTTGCGTCCACAGGAGGGGATGTAGTCCATCTGCCCTGTGGACTGGAACGTAGCTCCATGGCGGGGCTGGTACACTGAGGCCCTGGGTTCCGTGCCCAGCGCGATGGAAAGAAATGAACAAACGCATATATGACAATAAAGCTCCTGGAACACAGCTGCTTGGCGGGGGGCAGGGGCCTGTGGCTGTCAGCTGTAAAGGGGCAAAGCCCCCTACCCACCGGTCCCCTAGCCCACTTTCCCTGCCCTTGATAAAGGTGCTCCATGGACAAGCGGAAAAGAGACAGTCCCTCCTGGGAACACTCTGGGTCCCCTGAGATGCCTGCCTGATTAGCTTTGCTTTGGGGGTTAGCTCAGGTGTGTGTTCTGGGCCTCAACTTTCCCATCTGTCAAATGGGAGATAAGACTCCTTCCCTCTATGGTCTCCAAGCTTCAGTCATGGCACCAAGCATTCTTCAGCTCCCAGGCCGAAGCGGGAGGCTGGCTTCTGGCTGGCTCTGGCTCCCAAGCTCCCAGGGAACAGCAGAGGTGAGGAAGCCGACCTGGGCGTCCCTACCCTGGCTTCTGCTTGTCCTTGAGGTGGCGGTGGTGCTGTAACCCGGTCTTTCCTCCCCTCCCAAAGACCCGGGAGGTATTTGGACAGCAAAGAAAAAACAAGTTTCAGACGATGTTTTTTATTTTTGTCCTGAACGATGCCATTTCTGGGCTGATTGTTAAGCAAATACTGCAGGAGGCGGGGCCCCGAGCTGATGCGGGCTGAGGACATTATCAGAGCCACAGCTCCAGGGGCAGGAACCAGGGCTGTCACCCACAGGTCCTGCTGTCACCCACCCAGGCTGTCACCCACAGGTCCTGCCCAGCACTCTGGAACCGGAGGTCGGCCCTGCCCACGTGTACACACCTCTGGGCAGGGCACTCAGGCACGGGTCCCGAGGAGTCTATTGTGAACCCCAGTTCTGCCCCATGGTTCTGGTGTCCCACCTGCCTCAGCCCTCTTCGGAGCTGGAGGAATTAGTGAGAGCCAAGTGGGAGGATTCCGGGGTGATAACCATGCCAGCCTCTACTACAATCAGCCCCTTATTGAGTGATTACTACGAGCCAGGCGCACAAACTGCTTCACGGTGCTTGTCTGACTCACCCCCAGCAGCCTAGGGGAGCTATGAGCCTCCCCGCCTCCCCCATACGGAGGACGGAACCCAGGGTCTGTGTGTGGGCTACAGCCCAGCCCTCTTCTACGTTTTAATTAAGACAGGGTCTCTCTAGATCAGTAACTTGTCCATTCAGAGCTCAAACTTGCAATCTTCCTGCCTCAGCCTTTCCAAATGTCGGGATTACAGACACGCAGTGCACCGAAGAGCCCAGCTTTGTTAGTCCCATTTTATGGCAGAGAAAACAGAGCCTGAGACATGGGCTCACGTGTGAGGTCACGCAGCCAAGGAGAAGCAACGGGTCAGAGTCAAAGCCAATCTGGCTCCGAAGCCCTGGGTCTCAGGTACCGTCTGCCACCTCTCGGAACTCGACCTTGGCCGGCCACAGACGGTAACACCGAGGTCAAGCGCGGGAGACAGGAGCCAGACCCAGGTTGTGTGCCCTCCCTGCGGCAGCTGGCCCCGAGCCACCCAGAGAGGCCTGGCTGACTCTTGTCTCAGCCCCTGAAAACACACATTAGCTGGTTTTTCGGGCTGGGGGTGGGGAATCAGCTGCTTCCTCTTGTTACAAGAACCCCCAAACTGGCCCTGCCACAGGTGGGAGTCTTGCCTTCCCCCGAGGCCTCATCAGGCCTCATCACGAGGGTCCCATTCAGAGCCCCGGCACAGCAGTGGGAAGGTCCCAGGACCCCAGCCCTTGCCGAGGTTTCCGAGGATCAGAAGGTGTGGGGTGGTGGTGGGGGCAGCAGCTGGGCCCGGGTCTGTCCACCGACCTCCTCCTCAGCATCCCCGGCTTGGCTGGAGGGCGCTGGCACTCCGGGGGTCTGTTGGAAGTTTCCTCCTGCGGCTGGTGGCAGCGAGTACAGCTCGCTAATTAATTAGTGCTTAAGTACTTAGCACCCTCCTGCCTAGTGTCAAATGAGGATTTGAGTCTTAATTCCCTGTGTAGGTAACGTGGGAATGTGCCAGGGAGCGAGGACACCACCAGGAGGAGATCTGTCCCTTGCTTGGAGGAGGGCTGGGGATGCCAGCTGCTGCTGAGGGAGACCCTCGAGGGGCACAGCCCCGGACCCCCCAACCCCAGCGTCTTCTGTCGTCTTAGGCACTGGAAGCTCTGCCGTGTTGGAGGCCGGAAGGCTGTAGGCTCTGGAGCCAGACCGCCAGGCCTGACCCCAGCCTGTCACCCGCCACTGGAGTCCCTGTCTCATCTCCACGGGTCTTGATCCGCATGTATGGTGGCAGCTAAAGTGCCACAGAGACGTCCTGGCACAGCGTGGGACCCAGTAAATAGGAGCTGTGGTCCTGCCTGTCATCACTCTCTGTCAGGGCTTTAACGTATTCAGTTCACACTCGTCAAGCGGCTGCTGTGTCCTGCCGGGTGCAGGCCCGGCGTGCTGGGCACACAGTGCGGAATTGGTCTTGGGGTCTCGCGAAGTCCCAGTTGGACACTGGGACCATCCGGCCTCTATCTGGACGCGTGCGTGAGACTCCAGGGAGCTGCTTCGAAGCCCTGGGCCTGGGCTCCCGCTGAGCACACTAACTAGAGGGCTGGGGGCTGCAGGTCACCGCTGGCCCAGCACCCTCTTGGAGACAGGTAGAGGCGACACCATCTCTTGGCTGAGGTGCTTTGACAGGCTCCCCCTCGGCGCAGGACCTGAGGGTGCGTGTAGGAAGGGGTGGGTTGCAGGTAGGACCCCCTTCATTCTCCCTAGGAATCACCAGGAAATGCCAGGCCCCAGGCTGGGCGGTTTCCATGGTCACCGTCAAGATGCAGCACTGGCGGGGTCACAGCAGAGCCCCACCCCCTGCCATGGTGGACATCGCAGCCCCTTGGGGTGCCAGACGACTTCCTCTCACAGGTGAGGGGACACTCCTGGCTGCATCCCAGTAAGTCAAAGGTGCCATCCAGCCCGCAGGAAGTGAGCGCACCTGAAGGCAGTGGGAGAGGAAGAGGAAGGTTCTGGGTACCGTGGGGGTCCTCGGTGAGCCAGGTGTTGCTGCACCATGGCCTGAAGAGAGCCCCAACTTCTCCGAGCTTTGGTTTCCTGCGGGGAAGCCCTGTCCATCACTTGAAGGCCAGACAACTTTTGCAGCAGTTTACTCACTGCACCTTCCAAGCAGAGTCTCATCAACTCTTCACAACAGAGCTCAAGGACAGATACGGTGTCCTCGGACATGGATAAGGAATCAGAGGCACAGCCTGGACAAATCAATTGCCATGCTGGGAGGCTGAGGCAGGAGGATCACCTTGCATTCAAAGCCAACTGAGACTACAGCGTGGGTACAAGGCCAGCCTGTACTACAAAGCGAGATTGTGTCTCGAAACAAAACAGAACAGAACAAAAATCTCTTGCTAAATTCTTGCTCATCAGCAGTAGAGCCAAGATTCAAACCTAGGTCAGCTCTCCTCGACACTCAGCAAATGTTTGTTGAATGAATAAATGAACAGAAGAACGTACAGTTGTGGGAGTGTCACTGGTTAAAGGAAAATGAGGCAATTTAGTCCTTCTGAGTGAAGCTGTAAGTGAGCAGGAACGAGGAAAGCAGTTGCCTCTGGTTTTTTAAGCAATCTTGAGACATTATTACTTATTACTGCACAGAATTCTAGATGTTTAAGAGACACAGGGAAAAAGATCCATCCTGGAAGGAAGGGGGCAGCCCCATGGATAATTCAAGGGTTCCATGGGTAGTTACGGAGCCCTGGCTGCTGCCTAGCACTGCGGCAGGGCACGGGGACACCGTCCTGGACAGCCCAGACCCTGTCCTGCTCTGAGAAGCCCTGGTGATGAGTGGGGAGCTGAGTTTGGAGCCAGAGGGCATCTGACAGGACGCGTCTCGGTAGCAGGCCGGGGACTCATGCTGTCTCACCTGTCCCCCTCTGTCACCCGTTGTCCTCTGTGAAGTGTAGACTCTGAGGGCGTGGCTGCCATCCGACTGCCTTGCTGGGCTTCCAGAGCCCGAAAGAAAGAGATTAAATGGAGGCGCCCTGAGAGCAAGAGGCGGAAGGCTGGGGTTCACCTCAGCTAGAGCCATCCCTTGGGTTCCCTGCGCTCTCGCTGTGGGCTAGGCAGGATGCTAGATCCTTCTGTGTTTGGTCTTTTGCCACCCTTTTGACCTACACGTTAGGCTGGGGAAACTGAGTCTTACCGACATCACTCTGTCCAAGGTGCAAACCCCAGGGCAGCTAACTGCAGGGGCCGCCTGGTCAGCCCCCTCTGTGGTCACCTGGGCAGGTCTGGATTGTCCAGGGGGCAGTAGTGAGGAAATGGTGGAGCAGGGCAGGGCCACGTCCCATTGTGGTGGCTGCTGTCCATGTGTAGGGCAGTGTCAGCTCCGGCCCAGCCCCATCCGAGACCCACCTGAGACCCCGGAAGGAAGGTGAGCTCAGAAAGAAAGCAACTTGTGACACCCGCCTGGCCCTGAGGGGCCGGGCATCTTGGAAAGCCTGGCTGCAGGTTCCTGGCAATGTCCCCGGGGGGTGCCAGCTCACGTATTTTAAGAAACAAAAATCGTTAAAGAAGTTAGGACCATGAAGAGGCTGTAAATGTAAAATATTGGTTGTTCAACAGTGCAGCCCCACAGCTGCAAGCAGGGCTCGTGGACCAGCCAGAATCTTGTCTGAGAAATTAATCACCACCTCCTCCCCCACCCCAGGCCGGCTCCCGGGGTGTCTGCTCCCAAGTTTGAACCTGGCTGCAGAGCTGGCCTGTCCCAGCCAGGAAAGGAGAAAGTGCCGGCAGGACGGGAGAGCTGGGCCCGTGCCCACAGCCCGGAGACCCGACTCCCAGGCGGGCAGAGCCCTCTCCTCGGGTCGTTAGCAGCCGTGATCACGCCGTAGGCACCTCACTTACCGCCATCCTGGAGGGGGGACGTGGTATTTCTTAGCACATGTTAGACACTCCTTGGGTACTGTGGGGACACACAAATGGTTTAGGCCATAGACGGGGCACCTGCTTTTCCCTTTGTCCATCCTTTGCCCAGCACAGGAAGTACCACCACCCCTTCGAGCTTCTATTTGGCCCTCTCCCCTTCATGGGGTGAGCTATAGAGAAAGCTTTTAAAGTGTTGGGGACCCTTGCCCACTCTGACCCTATTAAAGCTATCGGGGACCTCTCACCTACTCAGATAGATTCAAGTTGGTGGCAGCCAGAGCCTGGCTTTGGCTGGGGACCCAAGGCCCCACCCCAACCCCGCGCCCTGACGTCCAGGGTGACTTCCAACGAACCACCTCGCACCGCCCCACCTCTCCTTCCCGGCTGGGAGACAGGGAGGGTGACATTGAACGCCAGCTCTGGGGCGTCCTAAGGGTTAACTAATTAATGGTCGGAAAGTGCTTTGAAAAAATAAAGTGCTGGATAATGGGAAGGGCAATTATGTTGGGAGAAACTCCTAATTTGGCTGGAATTGATGTTAATGATAAAGTATCTGAAACATGTAGCAGGCAGGCGTGATTGTATTTTATATGACAGAGAGAGACACTGGCACGCAGGGGACACGGAGAGCGGTTAATTTGGTTAAATAAAGGGAAAGGTAAAAGGATGGAGGACACCCCGGGATGCGTGGTTTATCTGGGCTCCCTGTAACACTTTGGGGTCAGATGCGGCCCTGGGGCACTTGTTTATTGTTTGTGTTGGCAGAAACAGAGAAGCACCGGTTTTATGGCCCCAAAGAGGCCGCGGAAAGCAGCCATGGTGAGGAGGCCCTGGGCTTCAGAGCCACGGTGGTCTGTGCTCCCAGCAAAGAGCCAAGGTCTCCTGGAGAATCGAGGTGGCCAGGACATCCGGGCCCCAGGGGAAAGCACCCTCTCCTTCCAGGAGGAGAAACTGAGGCCCCAGGAGAGGAAAAGGCAGGGAAGAGGTGTCCGCTGAGCATTCTCTTTGCCAGGCTCTGTGATGCGACATTCTTGTCCCATAGAATCCTTAACGCAAACCTGTGAGGTGGGGACCATTTTCACCCCTGTTTTACAAATGAAGCAAGGGAGGGTCTGAGAGGTGAGCACAGCCAGGCGGTGGTTGAGTAGGGGAAACTGGGCTCGGGCCGCCTGACACTGGCAGGGAAAATCCATGATAGTGACCTTGGGTCTAATCAAATGCTCTTAAAACCCACGGCTCGTCTCTCCTTGACTGGGCTCTGCAAATGCAAGGAAGCAAGACACAGGGTGGCGACTCTGCAGCTCTCCAGGGAGGACTGCGTGGGGTGCCTGGGGCGGCATGGTCCTAGGGCGGATGTGGTCACATGTCCAGCCCCAAGAGGATGGCACCAGGTTACCCCAAGAGAGACAAGGTGCCTTGGTTTCTGGAAGGGCTGGGAGGTCCCCGCAGGTCCAGATTAGTATTCAGTATTTATAATATTTCCATAATGGTAAAACAAAAGAAAACAAGCAGGGAGAATGCATTTTTAATCACCAATCATTTCTCTTTGTTTGTTGTGAATGAACAGTGAGGTGAAATAGTATTTCATAATCACCCCATTCGAATTTTCCTCCCCACAAAGCACCGAGAAATCTCTAAATAAAATAAATAAACAAGGCAAGACCTTAAAATAAATTCCAGAGGGCAGAGTGCTACGTGTGGGTGACACAGCTGTGGGAGGCAGGGGGCGGGAGGGGGAAGCAGAGGACAAAGGGCCTGGCCTTGTCAGTCCCGGCAGTGAGAGATTCAGCTCTGAGGACCCACGAGGCAGGTAAGACAGCCAAGTGACAGCTGTCAGGTCCCAGAGTGGAGTAAGGGGCGGCAGCCTCTCACCCTTCATGTCCTCTTTTTACTTTTTCTTTGAGACTTAGCTAAATCGCCCAGGCTAAGCTGGAATTTGAGATCCTACTGCCTCAGCCTCCCAGAGTGCTGGGATCACAGGTGCACATCATGCACCCTGGCTTCATCATTCTTGCAGGATCTTCTGGCCTTCGGCTTCTCACTAGAAATCAAGAGGATTTCTGTTCCTGGCCGCTGGTATTTCAAAGACTCCCCATCCCTGGGAACTTCTCAGCACATTGCCTGCCTGCACTGGAAATGCTTCAAATCTTTTTTCATTGACACAGGAAGACGTCACCACAAAGAGAAAATAAGAGGGGCGCAGCCACAACCCCCTGCCAAGCTGGGGACCTAGAACTTAGTGGGTTTGTCACACTCTCAGGACAGCAAGCTCTTCCTTTACCTCTGCTTGGCTCTAAGTGTCTTTGAGAAGCCTCTGAAGCCACTAAATGTTACTCACTGATGTTTCCCAATATATTTTTTTGATGTAGACCAACACTGGCAGGACTTTAGGGCCATGGAGGAGCTCAGCCCGTGGGTGCCTTCACCAAATGTTTGCTGGAGATATGGAGGGTGGGTAATAGCCGGAGGGTGAAGGAATGCACGGGTGGGTGGACAAAGGTGGGTAGATGAAGGGACTGTTGGGGTGGATGAATGGAGGAGACGCTAATGCTGATTGGGCCCCTCGCTGGCTAGTAGAAAAGGCTACCTCTGCACGGCCACTAGTCAGGTTGGTAGCGCCAAGCACAGAGTAGCCCTGTCAGTTTTGGAGGGCATGGTGCTTTACGCTATGTCTCCCGCGACCCCTTCAAGGACCCTGAAAACAAAATCACTTTCCAGCAAAGCACGGCCCCCAGGAGAAACTTAGGCAGAGGTCTGCGACGAGAGCAGGGGAGATCTCCATTTTCAATAAATCACGGGAGGTAAAAGGCAACTGACAGGCTCAGAGGACGCGGGCTCGGCTCCACTCTGCCGCTAACCTGCCACACTGGCTTGGTGACAGCGTGGCCTCATCTCTCTGGGTCTTGGTCTCCTCTCTGCACTGTCGTCTGAGTGCTGCGTCTGCCCCTTCTGGGCGGACAACACTGCCTCTGCGGCCTGCACAGCCCCAGCGCTCTGCCCGGTCCCTGTCCCTGTCCACACGGAGGCCGCCAGGCCTGCCTTTTCCTGGGGGACAGGCAGTGGCACTGTGGGGAGCAGGGAGCATCAGAAAGCCAGGCTGGATGTTCCGGCCTCTGCCAAGACCCACACTGCCTCTGAATCCTATTGAAAAAATAATAAAAAGGTAATTACTTTGTCATTACCGAACACTGGTTTGTCTTCTTATTTTTTTTTAAGCCCTGACCATAAATAACCAACCCATTACCCTTTAGAGTGGACACGGACATCCATACAGGACCAGCACTGGCCGCACGGGCTCTCCAGTCCCTCCCATTTCCACGCCGTGACACACCACATACACGTGTGCACACGCACACACACACACATACACACATGTCTGCACACACTTTCCGAAGGATTCTGGTAATAACAGTGGGTTTCACTTCAATGAATACATGCTAAATGCGCTGCATGAATTATCTCATGGGATTCTCTGTTGCTGTTTTACAGATGGGGAAATCGAGGCTCAGGGGAGGGGGAAGACAGGCTTCAGTTATGTAGCAGAGCTAGGATTTGAATCCACACGACTGGACTAAGAAACCCAAATGCCACTGCAGCAATGATTTAAACACAGATTTCCAGGGCCGTGCTGGGGAACGCGGGCCTGGCAGGGCCTGGCAGGCGGGCGGGTCTAACGTGGCCTCGGGCAGGGCACATGGAGGAAGGCTGCGAGGAGGAAGCCAGGCCAGTTTTGGCCTTCAGTGGGTGAGGGAGAGGTGACATGGGGGACAATTTGGAGGTCTGGGCAGCCCCTGTGGCCAGAGCAGAGTCGGGGTGGGGACAGGCGCAGCTGCAGAGGCGGCGGGCAGGGCCATAGCTCACATCCGGGCCACCTGGCACAACAGGACAATCCTCCCCACCCACACTTGGCTACCTGGCACTCCTGCCTGGGACACGAGGCACCTCTTCAGCAAAACAGCTCCTTCCTGCCTCCCTGGCTGGCCCCGCCCTCCGTGAGACGCAGCGCCCTGGGCCGCAGCCAGCGCCTGCCCAGGTGCCCGGTGTCGGGGGAGGAAGTGTGGCCACTTCCGGGGGCCGGGGGACAGGTTCCCTGTGCCCATGGCCTGGCCGCACCAACCTCAGGCAGGACCTGAATCCTGGGACCCAGCAGCAGACCCACAAGGGGTCCATGATGCTACTGCTGGCAGAGCCTGTGCCATCCCAGACTCCAGCAGGGTGGGAGGCCGGAAGGGGTCCCAGCTCCCCGAGACCCACAGGTGCAGCATGTGGCAGGACCCACCAGGCCACCCAGTGTGGCTGTTGTGTCGAGGACAAGTGGAAAGCAGGAAGAGGCGGGTCCTTTGCCCCTTCCATCGCGGGGTTTACCTGGTTGAGCAGGGTCCTGGTGCCAGGCCTGCCCCGCCCTGGCAGGCGTGGGAGGGGTTAGGTGTTGGCCCGTGGCTTTTTGGGTAAGAGGTGATGTCAGCAGTCGGCCCTGTCCCTCACCTGGCTGCACCTCTGTGTATACAGTGTCTGCCGCCAGCATGCAAACAGAGCACAGCTGAGCCTCCGGGGCCCCAAACCCTCGTTGAAGGGACGGAGAGACCCATGCTTCCGCATTGCACATTCCCACCTGCCGTGCAGATGTCTCGAGAAACACTCTATGCAGGCACAGCCTCAGACCTGCCAGGTGGGGCACTGGGTGGCAGAGAGCACTGGCCCGGTGGGTGTCACTTCAATTCATTCTTTACATTTCTCTGTCCGATTCACACCCAAATACCTGACTCTTGGATTGTGGTGTTTTTGTTCCTCTGTGTTTTACTTATATTTGTATTTCTTTGGGTCTCCTGAATTATTTTTGCAAGAACATAATTTACCTTTTGTTTCCCCCCAGAAATTTAAAACTTTTTTTGTTGTTTTGCTTTGTTTTAAGAGAGATGGCTCAGAGGATGTTGAGGAGAAAGGCGCATGGCAGAGATCAGAGACCCTGGGACTGCAGTTTTTCCTACAAGGAAAATATTAGTCACCTGCGATTCTTCTTGTTACCAGGCAGGAGTAAACATAAATACCAGGAAAAAAAGTCAATTAATTAGAACAAAATAGAAAAGGAGAAGGTTGAACCAGAGAGAAAAACAGCTTGTCCCTTGCTTGGAGCTGAGCTGAGAGATGAGGCAGGGAAAATGAAATCAGGTATGGGGAAAACAGGTAGTATTTATGGCATAGAAATCCCCAAGGCTTTTATGCTGAGAGACGTTTCTGGAAGGTGCAGACAGAGGGGCAGGGGGAGGGGAGCTAGGCTCTGTGTGGGCGGAGAGACTGAGGCAGATGCCCGCTTTGCCCCTGGGCTGGGTTAATGCCCAGTACCCTGAGACAGGGAACCGGGGGAACTGTTGCAGGGCTTGTTCCGGACTCCAGTCCCTGAGTCCTTGTCCCTGTCCCTGCCGGAGTTTGTGTCTCAACAAGGCCACTCAAACCTTGAGATGGGTCCTGCTTGGGGCCAGCATGGTTCTAATAAGGATTCATTACTGAAATTGCAGGCTCTTTCACCCATTAAATTAGCAGGGGGAGAGAGAGAGGGAAAGAGAGAGGGAGAAAGAGAGAGAGAGAGAACCAAAGTGTTGGAGAGCGAAGAGAGAGATAGGTTTGCTCTGTCACTATGCGGGAAGGGCGAAGGACCGCAGCCCTGCAGGAGCCATCGAAGCGGCGGGTCTCCAAAGCCCTGAAATGCACGCACAGCCTGGCTTTACCAACTCCACATTAAGGAATGCGCGCGGTTATTTATGGGTGAGGATGTTCATCAGGGCTATTTATAATAATGAAAAGAATTGGAAACAAGTTTGATGTCCGAAATCTCCAATAGTGAGGGGGCTACTGAAGTAAATTACGATCAAATTCTACAATACAGCCATTAAAGAGCGTGGGGTAGATTTAGTGACCGGAGAAAAGTGTGCAAGCTACATGTGCAAGGCAGACTAAGAAAAAAGAGCCAGTGTGCTGCGCGTGACCGAGAGCGAGAGCGAGAGCGAGAGAGAGAGAGAGAGAGAGAGAGAGAGAACGCAAAACCTACATTGGAAGTCTGAAAGTAGATGCACGAAATCAACAATGATTATTCATGGGTAGTGGGGGATTAAGGATGATTTACATTTTCTTTTTTCTGTTTATCTGTGTTTTCCAAATTTTCCACAACACATATGTATTGTGTATAGAGCCAGAAAGAAATAACTATGTGTTTTGCGAAGGGTGAGAATTTTGTAAAACAACTTAGGCTGGCTGGGATTGGAGAATCGCGCGGGCGCAGCGTGTGGGGAGAAAGCCCCTCCCTAGGACGTGCCCAAGAGAGAAATTCTGAAATAAAATGAATGAGCTCAGCTTTTTTAGGGATTTTAATTACAACTTGCCCAGTAATCACCACAATCACTTATCTCAAGCACTTGTTCAATTACTCTGCCCCGAAGCATTCACTGGACATCGAGGGCCAGGCTGGGACTGTGAACCCCCCAAAGCAGACCCCTCCCCGGGAGAACCTCAAGGCAGGGCCCGGTCCAGGCCAGGAGCACCATCGGTCATTTTCAGCGGTGACCGAGAGCCTGTGCCTTGCTTTTGGTCTTACTAGCCCCAAATCAGACTTGAAGGACCGATTCCTGCTTCCTCCACCTGCTCTCCTGATGCAATTCCTAGTCAGGTTTCATCTCTTTGGGAACATCCAGAACAGGTAGAAATGTTGGGGAACGTGACTTTGGTTACCTCCCTGTGCAAGCAGCTGGCCTTGGGGGAGTGACACTGCCCAGCTCAGTCTTGGGTGCATGATCCCCTGTGCCTCAGTGTCCTCGTCTGTAGAATGGGTGTGCTCCCCAGCATAGCTACCTCTCACTGCTAAGTGAGGCATAGGGACCCAGTGTGATGCCTCCTACATGACAACCACTCAATAAATATAGGCTATTGGCTGTGGATGTACAAACAGGTTTGGCTTTCCTTCGCTGCCTGAGGACTAGAAACCAAAACCTTGTGACCAGGAAGCTGAGCTGTGATTCCTTTCCAGAGCTTCCCAGTGGTGCCGAGCGAGACTTGCACATGTTGCTGCTGTTGTTGTTCCATGGGCCATCACAGGCAGGGACTTACCTACCTTGTTCACTGCCAGATTCACAGAGCCTGCCGTGTGCCAGGCACTGTTTGAGGGCTGAGAGCATCAGATGCTTCCATTCTACCATGGGCAGCCAGGCAGGGAACATGGGGACAACTAAGTGGAACAGTGTGATTCTGTGGGAAAGGAGCAGTCGGTGAAAAGGGCATTTTCAGGCAGCCAGAACAGCAAGTGCAAAGGCCCTGGGGCAGGGATGAGCTGGGTGCTTTCCAGCACAGCGAGAAGCAGTATGTTGGGAACAGCAGGACTGAGGGGGAAGGTAGAGTGAGGTGAGATCTAGAGCTGGTGGTGGCCAGATCTTAGAGGCCCAGCAGACCAGAAAGAGTTGGGATTTCATCCTGAGGGAAGATCAAGAGATGCTAAATGGGACAAAATAGGAAGAAAGTGGCAGATCTCAGTCCCTGTATGGGGAGAGGATGGGAACCCAGTGGTGGAGGAGGGGTCCCCCCCCCCATCGAGGCCGGAAGCTGCTCTTGTGGTGTGGCACCCTCTCCTAGCCGCTCGCTTTACTTTCTTCTACTGTGAGTTGGGGACAGAGGTTGGGAATCAAGAGGAACTTTTACTTTTCACCTCCTCCAATGTCCTCCTCCCTCCCCTAGGCTGGCCACTGCTTGGGGGTGGCCTCCCCACCCAGGGGAGACCAATTGAAGAGGTGGAAAGACATGGCGGGAGGCAGGCAAAGCAATGGAGAAAACACAGAGGGAAGAAGAAATGATTTAATGCAAGTTTGGGGGGTGAGATGTGACAGTTGGTGGCACTGAAGGGGGGCATGGAGGAAGGAGGTTATTGTGGAAAAGGAATGCACCTGATAGGAGAGAAAGTTGTGCTCAGGGTGGGAAAGGGGCAGGCCTATTCCCTGGCCAGCCTCCCAGGCGGGGTCCTGGCCATGCGGGGTCTGACTCCCAGCGCTTGGAGGGGTTTGCCCTTCACTGGGTCTCGGCCAACACCTGCTGAATGAATGAAGAATAAACGAATGAAGGAGAGAGAAGAAAGAAAGCAAGAAAGGAAGAGAGAAAAGGAGAGAGGACAGGAAGAAATGAGATGTCCCCAGGAGCAGTGACATTTACTGGCACTTACCATCACTCTGTTGGTCCCGGCCCTTTTCCTGCATTAACTTATTTAAGCCTCCCAACAATCCCAGGTAATAGGCACTGTCACGATCCCTATTTTACTGTTGAGGCAACTGAGGCACAGAGAGGTCAAATGCCTCACTGAAGGTCACCCGGCTGGTGGGTGGCTGGCATGTGAACCTGAATCTAAGCCGACAGTCGGGTCTTCACCCTGCCCCAGGAACGGGCAGAGCAAGAGTCAGAAAATCCACTTCACTCTCTTAGAGACGATGGTGCCTCAGTTTCTCCTTCTGTGGGATGTTGGGGTCCAGCTTGGGAATCTCTGGGGCTGTGTGTTCTGCTGAGTCACCAGGGGCAGGGATCTGATAGGTGGTAGATGACACTGACCCCTGAGGACCGAGCGTGCCTTTGGTTGTGGGCCAGAAGTGGAGCCTCACGGGCTGCCGTCCGCGGGGGCTGCTAATTACTGACACGCTGCTATTTCCTGTGAATGCTTGGCATAAGGAGGGGAGACACTGAAATGAAATCCAAACCCCAATTCTGGGCCCCATATAGACAAATCCTGAATTGATCCCCAGGCCTATTCCAGGTAGAAAGGAACTGGGGTTTGTTGTTGTTTGTTCTGTGTTGTGTTTGAGCTGGATTCTTTCCCAATCATGAATGAGCGTGCGATTCTTCCTTGCTCCAGCCTTACGAATGACTTCGTTAGGGGACAGGAAAAGCTTTGCCATCTCAGGGTCAGAGGGCCACAGAGCCCATGGGCTTGGTCCCATTTGCCCCTGGAAAAACTACTTTCCAGTCTAAGGCAGGTATGAGACGCATCCTAGAAGATGTGTGTCTGGGGCATCGACGCATGGCATCGGCCCCCAGCAGAGCAGGCCGGAGGTCCCCAGCACGCAGCACTGTTATGCCAGCCCATGACGTTACTTCTTCATTGATTTGTGTCCAGCTCATCTCCAAACTGTGGGTCATACTTTGAGTTTTTATCCATTTATTCAACTAATCATTTATCTTCTTAATTTACTCTCACGGTCCATCTTCTGGGTATTTCTCTCCCTTCTTTCATGTCTCAGTTTCTTTCTTTTGCAGAAGGGGAGCAGCCACCAGTGTAGTTCAGTAGGAGTTCAGGGGAGCCGGAGGTGGCCTGCTGGGAGAGGCAGGATCAGAGCTGCAGGGTCTCAGGACTGATGCAGGCCGCTAGGCTCAGCCTGGTGTGGCCATCGCGGGTCACCTGGGATGTGGGCAGGTTAGGCATGGGGCGTTTTCGTCCATGGACTATCAAAGGCCTCCTTCAAACATGCTATGGGCTACCACGGGTAGTGGGTTGCCTTTCCCGAGACTCTTTCTCCTGCTGCCTTGTTTCATTTTGTTTGTGGGTCCTTTCACTCTGCAATATTCCGCGTTTTAATGTTCATTACCTGCTGCTCCCCCCTCCCCCACCCCCACCCCGTGAAGGGTCAATCTCGCTGTTTTACGGATTTCTTGCACAAGAGGCTGAATTAAAAAAAAAAAAACTTGCAAAGAACAAATGCAAAGAAGATAGCAAACAGCGAGAACATTACGTTCCTGGAGTTTGACAATTCTGGCATTCTGACTTGCAAAACACAAAAAAGAATCAGTTCTTCCGTGGATAAGTGGGAACCAAACTCAAGGTCTCCCGGGGGTCGGAATAGGTGAAAAGTAATGTACACCCATCCCTTCTCTCTTCTGCCCAAGCCTAGATTCTACTTGGTAGAGGGAAATGGAAAAGTCTTGGAGCCGCAAAAGGGAGCGGCGCGCTCAAACGTGGCTCTGAAGGCCGCATCTCGAGGCGCGCGCACGCCGAGCCCAGCGGGGCGGTGGGTGGGAAGAATCCGGGAGGGGAAGGTCTGGGGGTGTGAGGGTGGAGCGGAGCCGGGCCCCACGATCCGGCCCGGGTTTTGCATGCCACCCACTCGCCCGCTCGGCCGCGGAGAATTCCATAATCACAGCGGGCGAGAGCGGAGACTGGGAGCGAAAAATCCGGGATCCGGCAACTTTGGGCAGCGCATGCGCGCCTACGGCGCTCCATCCCAAACACACACACATTTTTCCCCCGGACTTGGAAAGTCACCCAAAGCCGCCCCAAGTGCAGGTAAGAGACTCGGCGCTCCCTCCGCCGCGGCCCCCCCACCGCCCCCAGCCCGGCGGGCCTCCTGGGGCGCCTCCCCGCCTCGCCCCCTGTCCCATTGCAGCCCCCCCCACCCCCAGGGCTGCCGCTTGCAACCCGGAGCGGGCGAGCGAGCGAGCGAGAGAACCAGCCAGCCTGCGAGCGGCGGCTGCCACCCAACTCCGGCCGCGCGGGAGGCAGGGGGCACGGAGGATTGGCACCCGGGCGCCGGGCGGCGCGTCGCCCGCGGTGGCCAGGGGAATGCCCGGTGCGCGGCTCCGGGGAAAGGGAAGGCTGCTGCTTCTGGGGGTCACTTACTCCAACTGAGGGGGCGGCAGGGTAGGGGAACAGAGGGGGAGGTGCTAGGCGCCAGTGCAGGACTTTGCGAATAGGGTGGGGGCGCCCCCCGCGCTGTGGGCTGGTGGGGGAGGGCAGGTGCTCGCCAACACCGGGTAATCGTTCCTTCCATATCGCCCCCCAACTGCAGGGGGGGGGTCATGCGCTCTCCAGGGCACAGAAGGAGGCAGGGGTGAGGGGCGCCTGGGGTGACTTTGCAAGACTTTGCTCAGGGGCAGGGGTGGGTGGGGATCTCCTCCCGCCGGCTCTTGTGCCCCGACACCGGGGTGTGCGTGCTGCCGGCAGAGGTAGGCAGCGTTCGCCTAGGCGCAGGGTGCCAAGGGGTGCGCCGGTGGGAAAACCGCAGGCAAGAGGTTTCTTGGATGGGGGGAGCGGCGCCCCCTTTTTCATCTGTGCCTGGGAAGTTTATCTCAAGTGCGCTGCTTCAGGCGCGGCGAGTGGCGCTCCTCACTCGCGCCCCCACCCCCAGCCTCCCTGGGCGCAGGCTGGCAGCGCTGGGCACAGAGTCAGAGCACCGGCTCATAGCCGCCCGGCTGTTGGCCGGAGCTCGCCTGGGGTTGAGGAAAAGTTCCGGGGAGTTTCAGCGGCGGTTGTGCGCGGGGAGCGAAGTTGCGCCGGGCACTTGGGGCTGTGGGCTGGCAGGCCGGCAGGTGGGCGGGTGGAGCGGTGCGCTCCCGGGGCTCTGTAGCTGCAGGAGAAGGTCTGGCGGGGTCTGTGTCCCAAGCTGGGCGGACGGTTACCTGGGGGCTTCGTACTTGGGGAGGAACCCAGAATCCAAGGGCGCTGGGTCGAAATAGGCACTTTGGCACTTTGTGGAGGGCAGAGAGAAGAGTGACTGTAGGGGCGCGGGGGACACCAAAGAGGAAATGGCTGGGGCCCCAGGTCACTGAGGTCGGGCTTCCCGGTAAGGGAGCGCATGCAAGCTGGCCGAGTGTCAGGAAGTGGGGTGGTAAGGGGGTGCGCGGGAATGAGGGGTCGGCCGGAACGACAGTCACGGAGCTCCCGGGGCAGGGGCCGAGTCGTGCGCCCGGGGTGAGCCGGCCGGGCGGAGCGGCAGCCGGTTTATTTTTACTCGGTGGCATTTGCAGAATGTGCAGCTGATGACCGACGGCCGCCAGGAAGTTTTGCTTTCTGTTCTTTCTCTCTTTCCGAAGCCAGCGCGGCCGGGAACCGGAGGGCTGGAGAGCCCGGCCCGGGAGGGGAGGGGGCGACCGCCGGGCTGGCAAGGTGCGGGCGGGGCCCCGCTGGGGCGGCGGGCGGGGGGCTGCCCAGGCGCGGGCGGGCGCTGGGCCGCTCGGAGCGGAGGGGCGAATGTCTGTCCCCAGTGTTGGAAGCTCCTCGGCGAGGGGAACAGGTGTATATGCCGTCAATCACAGCGGGAGGGACACTTTGGGGGCGTAGATTAAGATCATAATAATAGATTTTTCTCTAGGGGTGGGCGCAGATTCTTCTTCAAAGTCCTCCTCGACCCGGGTCCGGAGCTGGGGGAGGAGTGGAGCGCCAAGCGTGGCAGGGAGCCGCTTCTCCCGGCGACAAGTTTCTGCAGACCCAGCTTCAGCTCGGGAAGCGGGCCTGGGAGCGGCGAGGACCTGCTTCCAGTCCCGCCGGGGAGGGTGCGGCGCGTGTGCCCGCGCGTAAGGCTTGCCGTGAGGCTGCAGCGAATACACCCCTTCTCCAAGCTCGCCCAGACCCAGCGGGAGCGCGGGGCGACGCAGAGGTGCGCGTCGCCGCTCCAGCGAAGTGTAGGGGCGCGGGCCTCCCTGTGTGTGGTTGTGCTGCCAGCTGTCCTGGCACCCTCGCAGGGGTGTGGAGGGGAAGACCCCGGGTAGTAACTAGGCGAAGTTGGTAAATTTAGTCTCTGAACTGGTACAGGCGCGCGGTGAGAGCGCGCGAGGGAGCTGGAAAACAGATTGCCGAGGAATATTGGTCCCCCCCCCCCGGCGCGCGCGTGTACACACACACACACACACACACACACACACACACGCACACACACACACACTGCCGTCCTAAAGGGAGCTGTCCCGGCTGAGCAGGAGCAGCTGCGCCGGGCGTGAGGAGGGGGTATCTGGTCCCCGGGGGCTGCGCCGGGCTGCGCTCCACGTGCCCGGAGGGGGCGCTGGGCCGTTTGGCGCCAGAGCGCAAAGCGCCGGGTTTGCGCCCTGGTGGCAGCGACGAAGTGCTTCTGGGGCGATCGTCGCTACCCTTGCCAGCTCTGGCGACCCCTGCCACCTCCCTCGACCCCCAGCCTCTTCTCATTTCCCAAACTTTGGCTTCTATGGCCTGCTGCTCCTTGGAGCTCTGCCCTCTCCAAGACCGGGGGTGGTGGCGGTGGGGACTTCTCCCTTCGCGGCTTCCCAGCGGCGGCCACGGTCTCTCTCCCCGGAACCCGGCGCATTGGAGAGACGCCTCCCCCCATGCTGTTAGCCACCTTAGAGGCGGTTAACGAGAGTTTATGGGGAATATTGTTGAACTTCAGTAATCGGGTTTCCAGCGATCTTATGCCTCCTGTTTAATTTATTAGACTAGTTATTCAGTCTGTTGATGATAATCTGTTGCTGGTTTCTATGGAGATGTTAAACTGATCTCTTTTAGAAATCAAACTCCATATGCACTAAAACGTTTAAAGGGGCAGGCTTTCCTCCTTTTCCCCTCCCCCTTGCCCTTTTCTGTGTTTTATTTTGTTTTTTAGACTTTGCACCTTGCCGAGACTTAGTGTCTTATCCTGAGTCGCGGCGCATTTTATTTCCTTCTTACGAAGAAGAGGAGTCCTGGAGACTGCCGTTCTGTGGCAAGGACAAGACGGCGCAGGCTTTGATGCCCAACTTGCATCGTCATTTAAAACAGATCATTTCACCACCGCCCCTTCCCCCCCCCATATAGAAGAGCAAAATTCTTTCAAGATCAAAGAGTTCAATCTAAAAAAAAAAACCCAACTATTGTTTAAAAACATAGGAAAGTCAGTTAAATATGAACCCTTTATATCTGCTCCCCTTGTGTTTAAAGGATTTTTGAATAAGAAAAACAAAAGTCAGCTCTTTTTTCATACTTATTAATAGTTTATCTTGCCTCCCCCCACTTTAATTTAAAAAGAAGTTCAAAGTTAGATTTCTCTGCCTGTGGGGGTTGAGGTATATTTCCTTCTTTTTTAGATTCTGACCATCTGTTTTTGAGAAATTAACCTCTGGGAAGAAGGGAAAAGGAGTTTTTACTCAAACTTAATGGAGCGCTTTAATTTGGGGGGGAAGGGCTATCACTCAAATATTTTAAAGTCCTATTTTCCTTGTTTATAAATTTTAAGAGACTATAGGTGTCTGGGATGAGGGTAGGTAACTTTCCCTACTTTTCTCTGTCCGGATATTTTTCAGTAGACTTGGAACTTTTGTGAATGCAGTGGGGTGTACTGCCTTGAGAAAGTAAGGCAGAAAAAAAATTTATCTTGGTTTGTGGCCCTCTGAAGACCTGCAGCCCTACTCTGGCTCAGATATTTATCATGCTGACAGATATGATACCAAACCATTGCATTTCCTAATGACCCTCTGGGACTAAGTTGTAGGAAAGACCATTGAATGCATTTTTAATATTAAAGTAAGGCCCAGGTTCCCTTTTCATAGAGGTAGGGGGAGTGTAGGTCTCTCTACAGAGCTGGGGCTTTTGAGTAGACTGCTGGGCTTCTTCAACTAGGACCCCCCACTTTCACTTTTCCATTTACTTTGGGGAGGGGCAGGCCATATACAGGGCATTTGGCTTTCATAAATAAATTTATATCTGGTCAGAAGGTCCAGTGCTAAATAAGAGCACACTTAAAAAAAAAACCCTCAAGGCTCCACCCCTGCTATAGGAGATAAAGCAGTCAATACCTGACTCTCCCTTCTTCTGCTTCTCTTTTATACTATTTTACTTTTGGGAGGGTGGAGTGGCTATTGCTTTTTGGCTCAGATGAGAGAGGAGCCATCCCATTATTTTCCTCTTTGCTATATTTTAAATTTTTGTTTGATTTGGATAGCAAACAGAGCCAGAGGCTTAGGAGTAAAAAGAGCACTGCAGCTTTAAACTCAGGAGTTTGCATATTCTCCTTGTATCTTTCCCCTTTGCTAATTATTGTGTTGTTTTCAGAGCAAATATGTCATATCCATGGCGACCGGGCAGGTTTATTGTCTTTCTGAAGCAATAGCTCACATAAGTAATTAATGACTTTCTTTTTTTTCCTCTGGCTTAGGTTAAACAGATCATTCAAGGAAAGTCATATCTCTTCTCTTCTCTGTCTCTGCCTCTCTCTTTTTCTCTCTCCCCCCCCTCTCTTTTTTAGCCCAGTGACATAAGAACATGAGTTAGAACAAGAAAATACTTTAACTGAGCAACCAACAGCTTCTTTCCCTTCATTTCTTCAAGAAGCCCAAGTGCCAGCTCTCTCAGACCTGGTAGCTGTCATCTCCAGCAATCCACGCAGGCTGGCAGTCCTCCTGCCAGGCGGCTGCGTTGGGCGAGGGAGGCGTTGGCATGGCCGGGAGGAACCTGGAGGAATTTGCTTTTCAGGTTGGGAGAAGCAGTCCAGAATGAGCATTTCTCCTGTATTTAGTAGGATTTAATTAAATTGTTTACAGGAAAGAATTAATGAGTTGGTAGTAATGTGTTCCCCCACCTCCCTTCTTTCTCCCCGTCTAGTTAATTGGAAAGACAAAGTTTTTCTTTGCTAGTCACCTTCAGCTTCAGCTTTCTCTGGCCTTTGTCTTCAGTGCATTTTCCTGGAAAAGTAGCTTTGCAAGTCTCTCTGGTTAATATTTCCAGAATGATAGTAGGGGTTTTTGTTTTTGTTTTCTCTTCCCCTTTAGATCTCCAGGCTGAAGCTGGTTTCTCCTTCTTAGGACTCATCTGCTGTGATGATTGACCATGAGTTGGGTTTTTTTTTTTAACTTTTTCTTTTATGGAGAGAAGAGGGTCCCTTAGGATATAAAATCCCCCAGAGGGCCCATCTCCCTTCAGTATGTAGCGACCATAATGGGGAAAGTAGAGTGATATATTTTTTTCTTTTTGAAAAATCGCCTTTTTATCTTCTGCCCTTTTCAAATGGACCTTTGCTAGCAAGAATCCTTATGATGTCACCCCTTAACTTCAGCAGTGTGCTAGATTTCCTGCTTGCCTTCACCAACAGCGCTTTACTTTCCCCTAGAGATGTACATTAAGCACATTTATCCTGCCCCCCCTTTTAAGAATTTCACCTATAGCCAAGGCTTTGTGCGTGTCCTTCGCAAAGGGGAATGAAATAGAAAAGCGTTTCTGTTCCTCAGACACAATTAAAAAAATATTTTCCTTCTCTCTGAACTAAGTGAAAAGGGGGAAAAAAAGGCGGTGAGTTGATGGAATGAGTCTTTAGGCTCTTGGCATTGACAATAAAAATATAAAGCTGAGAGATTTACTTGGTATCTGTTTTCTGAAGGGGAGAAGGCCAGGCGAGTCAGATGCTGAGACTCCAGCGGAGTTGTAATTGAGCGCGTAACCTCTTGATGTCTATATCAGGAAAGCAGACATGAGCAGAGGGGACCCTGTGCGGGCAAACAAGCCTGGGAGAGGAGGGAGCCGGGGGGAGTCACAGGGAGAGGGGGATAGATTTAATTTATAGACATTTTAAAAACCGTAATTTCGTTAGGACCTGTTCTTCCCTTTCTCTGAAGGGCAGCCCGGCAGACCGATAAGGCCGGTCCCTCTGCCCAGGTTGCACGGTGTAGGTTTGCTGGGCACAAGCCTCCGGCGCCCTCGCCAGCTCCAAGAGGCTGTCTGCTGGCTTCCTGATTTTCAGAGGACAAAGCCCTGGATAACCGAAAGTCAGGTGTGGCTCTGGCTGCCCTGGGATCTCTCCTCTGAGTGCCACCCTGTTCTGCAAGTGAGTCTGTCTCCTGCCTGGGCGGTGGCATCTGGGTGCCTTCCATCTGTCACCCGGCTGCTGCAGTTCCAGCAGCAAGAAGCCCCTGGGAGGAGCAACCCCCCCACCGCGTCCCCCGCTTCAAGTTCACCAAGTTAAGTTGCTGTGGTTCTGAGGCCACAGCTTGGGGAAGAAAAGCAAAAGCCTGTCGTAAATTCTGCAAAAATTAATCAACCGTTTAAGAGCTGCATGTTAACGAGGTTCCACGAGCAAGCTGGGCCCTTCTGTTCCCCTGTCCAAAGTCCGACAGAGTGAGGGGCGGCCCACACTCCAAGGAAGGGGCAGTTTGTTTATTTATTTTTACATCACAGTCATTGAGGACAGCCAGGAAGAGGCCAGGGGGAGATGGAGTCATGGAGTATAAATCCTCCAGTGCCCTTGTTCCACATTGCTGGAATTTCCCCCCCCCTTTGGTCTGCATTTGTCCTATGTGTCTTTGGTGGAAGAGAGCAAAGAGGTGGGGGTAAGGAGAGAGAGAGAGAGAGAGAAAGAGAGAGAGAGAGACGGAGAGAGAGAGAGGAGACGCATAGCTCCTTCATTATCATTCTTAATAAGTCTTAAGGAATAAAGAAGAGCCTTGAGTGTAAATGCTGGGTAATCCTAACACTTCTCAAGGTGAGAAGAGTCTTGAGGACATGGAGAAAAGAGAGAGCAGAGGAGGAGGCGGGAGGTGGGGGCCCAGAGGCCCTGTGGAGTGGGGGCCCAGGGTTTGGGAGGCTCTGCAGGAGGCTTAGAGTTTGGGGTGGGGAAACCCCAAGATGTCCCAGGTGGGACGGGTTATCTGCTAACACACAGGAGACCGCTGAGGTAGGGCGACCTGCCCATGGCAGGGACAGGATGATGGGGTTCCTTCCACTCAGGTGTGGGCAGGGTCCACAAGGCCTTTGCTTCCTCCTGGCCATGGTGTCCCCGGCCTCTTGGCCTTAGGCTCTTGGAAAAGGCCTAGGTGGAGGTCGAAGGGGGCTTGTCGTGCTTCAGGACTCCCCTGGCTGTCCCCTCTGGTTCCCCTGCCGTGGCGTGGCCGCTCTGGGAATCCCGAGGGCCTGAGCTGAGGCCAGAGCTCAGCTCTGGACACTAGGTGGCTTGGGGCATCTGCGAGGTCCTCAAGCAGCAGCAGCAGCCCCGGGCTTTCCTCTCCGCCCCGCTGGTGGGCTCCACGGTGCGGTGCGCCTGCTCTGCCGGCTCAGCGGGCAGCCCCAGCAGACTGGCACAGCCTGGCTCCTGGGCAGACTCTCCTGGGACCAGCTCCCGGGCAAAGTGAGGATGAGGCTGGGAAGGACAGCCAGCTGGGGACACTCACAGCAGACGATGGACGAGAGAAAACCCAGGCTGTGTCTGCCCTTCCCTCTTCAGCCACCTGGGCATGAGGCACTGCTGAGCCCGTGAGGGGTCTCAGAGCTGTACGCTTCCCCTTCTTTTGAGTTTCTGTGCTCCCTCTGAGAATCCTCTTAATAAAAAATTGTCATAAGCACAAATATTGCTTATACTTTAAGGGGTCTCCAAGATCTTATAAACCCAGCCTAAAGACCCTCCAGGGTCCCCTGCTCTGGTGGGCTTCCTCCCAGTTCTCTGGGATGGGACAGAAGGAGGGAGGAGGCAAGATCGGTCCTCACTGACACTCCCAGCAGCCTGACGGAGGTCTGGGAGAGGAGCTGCTGTCACGCTGTCACACAGGGGACCCTGGAGATGAGCAGGACCACACCTGCCCAGGGAGATGCTCCAGGCCAGGGCAGGGACAGCCCTCACGGTCTCTAGGGTTCCCGCGAGGTGGAGGAAGGGTGTGAGCCAGCGTGGTGTTCCGGCCGTGGGTCATGTTCTCTGGGGGAGACAGGTGGGCGTGGAGCTCAGCACAGGTCCAGTTTGACTGAACAGAAGTTAGGCAGAAATTTAAAGAAAAAAAAAAACTATTTCTTTTGGAAAGCAACTTCCGAGGAGCTCACAGCGGGTATATGGGAGTTTGAGGAGAAGGCTGGAAGCTGAGCTGGCTGGTGTGAGGCCAGGAGGGAGCGAGATGGGTTAATGGCGAGTGGATTCTGCTTTGCTCTTGTTTAAGAGCAGTAATGGCCAAATTGCATGCCCTGCGTGTGCCTTGCTGACGAGATTTACCGAAACGAAGCAGCGCTGCCTCTTTGCTGCTGGTCTCTGGGTAGGTGAGCCCAAGACTGTGTGTGTGTGTGTGTGTGTGTGTGTGTGTGTGTGAGCTTGTGCGTGTGTAAAAGAGAAGAAGGGGTGCGGGAATGCACGCTGCCGGGCTGGCACCCTTCCCCAGCACTAATTGCTGGCAGAGTACCCACAGGGGCTGTGCCAGCGTCTCCAGCTCTGCCCGCCCCCACCCCCTCGCCCCGGGGAGCCCAGCTGTGCAGCTCGCTTTGTGAGGGCCATTTCCGAGCCCACTAGTCCTGGGGCTCCTTTGGGAATTTCAGGGAAATCTGATCCTTGGGGAGACTGGGGCATTACGTACCCATACCCATACCCGTGAATCTGGCTAGGGACCAGATGAGACATGGGTGGTCCAGAGCCTGCTGAGATCTGACTGTCCACACCCCTGCCAGTCCATGCTCCCAATCTCTGTGCCCACTTTGCATCCTCTAAGGTGTGGCTGGGTTCGGGAGGCAGCAGGGGACCCTGTTCCCCAGCCCTGCTGTCAATCGCTCTGTGGTCTTGAGCAAGTTGTTTGACCCCTCTGGGCCTCAGTTTCCTCTGCTGTCCAGTGGCCTCTGATCCTGTGGCCCTCCTAAGGTTGTTCTGATGGTCAACTGGGCTTGTAGCTATGCAAATCCTCTGAAACTAAATGTAATGAAGAATTTATCGTGGTCATGTTGTCAAGAAGAGGGTGTCCCCAATGTCAGATGAGCTGGTCAGATAGCATCTCATATAATATGTTATCCATCTCAAAGGGGACCCCTGTGAATTCCGTTCCAGAAAGCCAGGGCTGGGATGCAGTGTGGTGCTGTGGCTGTGTTTTTATATCAGGTTATGGGTTGGCTGTCTTTATCACTGGAGCTTGGAACTGAGCTGAGGGTTGCTTTTCAGCCAGAACAGGGGACCCTATCCAGCATGTGAGGGTACCCACAAATTCATTGAGGAGCTGTACATTATACCTTCGGTCTGGTGAACTGGGGGGTGACCTGACATCAGATACTTACTGGACTGTGCCTCAGTTTTTCTCATCTGTGAAATGGGAAGTCTCACTGTTTCTGGGGGGCCAGGACTCCATCAGGTATGGGGCGATACAGTGTTGGTTGGAAATGCTAAATCTTGTGTTTTCTAAATCTCTGTGGCTGCCTGGGGGTCCTCCTGGTATTTGGGATGATGGGTCAGGAGAGAGGGACAAGGGGACCATGCCTGTATATGGGTGGAGTCAGTTCCAAACTGGGGCTGGGACCAATGGCTTCTCTTTGTTTTTTGTTTTTGTTTGTCTTTTTGAAACAGAGTCTTGCTGTGCGGTTCAGGTTGGCCTTGAGCTCACTTTGTAACCCAGGCTGGTCTCGAACCATCCTCCTGCCTCAGCCTCCCAAGCACTGGGATTACAGGTGTGCACCACACCTGGCTGCACTGGCTTTTCTTTCCCATGGTGGTCAATTGGACTTTCCTAGAGCTCAGAGGGGCAGCAGGCTCATCCCAGGAAGTGCTTGGGACTGAGGCTGGGACAGAATGGAGGACACAGCTGGGAACTGGCCTAAAGTACCTGTGGACCCTATGGAATTCCAGGTCTGGTGACCCCAAAATCCTGTGCATGGAGACCCCCAGGCAGCCGAGCATGGGGTTCGGAGCTACACTGAGCTGAAAGTGAATCTTGAATTGCGTTTCTCTCCCTTGTTCACATCCACTCTCTCATCATCCTTTGTTTCTCCGTCTGTGAAATGGAGGCCAGGACTCCTACCTCAGGGGGTGGCTGGGGGATCAGGTCAGAGGTGTCCATTGTGCAGCACTTTCCCAGCCTGCGAATGGCCCCAGAAGCTGCAGACTGTAGGACTTCGGAGTGATGATGGGGCATGATGTGGCCAGCTCAGCCTCAGCCTTCATCCAGTTGCTGGTGACCTGCACTAACTTCGGAGGCTCAGTTCCCGGCTGCGGGACCAAGCCAGGCTGAGAACAGCCAGTGTCCCTGGAACCCTAATGTGGATGGAGTCTAGGTTTCCCGCCTGCCCTTGAGGGAGGCTGCCCTGGTTACCCAGGGACATAGGAGGGCTGGAGAAGAGGCAAAAGGGTAATGGAGACAATGACCGGAGGAGGCGAGGACACTGGGCTGTGAGGCGGGGGGCACTGGAGGGGCGAGGGGCACTTATGGAAGATGAGGTGTATGAAACCCCATCAGCCTCTCCCATTTCACTGTGCTATGCCGAAACACTCCGGTTCTCGTTTCACTATCTGAGATCTGGGAGCAGGTTAATTTCCATGACGAACTCCAGGCCACGTGCTCGAAGGATTTATCTAATTAAACTGATGCTTTTTGCTATGAAAGAAAGGAAGGAAGGAGTGAAGGAGGGAGGGAAAGATGGAAGGAAGGGAAGGGAAAGGAGGGAGGGAGAGGGGGAAGGAGAGAGGAGGGAGGAATTGAGGGAAGGAGGAAGGAAGGAAGGGAGGGAGAGAGGGGGAAGGAAAGAGGAGGGAGGAATTGGAAGGAGGAAGGATGGGAGGGAGGGAGGGAGGAAGGAAGGAAGGAAGGAAGGAAGGAAGGAAGGAAGGAAGGAAGGGAGGGAGGGAGGGAAGGAGGGAGCATTAGCTGGCTAACATACCTAGTGCAGAACGTAGGGTCCTTGCTGGTTAGCCATGATCCTTTTGCCTTCTCTTTTACTTTATTTCCAAAATAGCTCTCGGGCTAGGAAGGAATAGTGTAGCTGCTGGGTTTAGGTCTGTTCTGGCCAATCCAGAACAGGATCCTAGGCCACGTAAAAGTGTAAGTTAAATTAAAGATTTGGTTCAAGCCCTTCCTCACCCCATGTGGCTGTGCCATCTACTATCATCAAGTGACAAAGAAACAGAAGATCCCAACATCACAGAAGATCCTGTGGACTCCACCCCTCAGAGCTTGGACAGATGAGCCCCAGGGGACAGTGATGGTGGTGGAGTGAGGCACTGGGCAGGGGGTCATGCCCTACCTGGAGCCAAGGCCTCTGTGACATGGGACCAGCTGGTTGTTTCACCCCAGCCCAGGTTTCCCCTCCTGGGGCAGGACTAAGTGGCTGCTCCTGCATAGCATCTTTGTGACCTGGGACAAGGGTCTTAGCTCTCTGAGCCCATGGCATTGACAGACGGTAAACAGCCTTACTCACCAAGCCCTTGAGGTCATTCCTGAAGGTCACCTGTAAGGTCCATCAAAAATGGGACCATCATTCTTAACCATGGTTGATATTATTATTTTCACAATGCGTACTGAGGAGTATTGGTGGCCGTCCAGTTCTTAGGGGCTCTTCCCCACCAAACGCTGATGGATCCATAATGGACCTTTTCCAGAATGAGTCTAAATGAGCTGCCCTCCCTGCCACCACCTCGTTCCTGCTTTCTGGAAATCTCATTTGGATCCCTTCTTCCCATCTCTCTTTTCTCCAGACAGAAGGAAGACCTGGAACTGCCTTAAATTAGCTCAGCCTTTGCTACTCGAGAGTTAGAGCCCCTGTACCTCCCAGCACACGCATACAAGAGTGTCCATGTGTGTGAACACACACACACACACACACACACACCCCTCTGCTGGCCAAACCAGATGAAAACAACAGCAACAGCAACATATTAAACTAGGGAGTGTAGATGTAGCCCTGGACAGACTGGCTGGGTTTTTACAGATGGGGGTGGGAGTCAGTGGCCCCCGGGAGGGACGTGTGTTCATTCCCGGACATTGCCCAGTGCCCTGTGTGCTAATGTGGAGCTGAAAAGTCCCCTGTATTGTATAGGCTCCTTCCCCCGTGAAAAGGCAATTGAGTCAGTGAGTTCCAAACCGATTGGAGCTGACAGTAAATGAGAATTTGGCAGTGGGTAGAAAACAAGCTCCCCCCCCAGCCTCCGCCCCCGACCTAACCCATGCTCTCTCAGCCCCTGCTAAACTCCCAATGCTTATTTGCTTTGCAGAGGGATTTGGCAAAGAATTATGATTTCTTTTGTATGTGCGGTAACATCAGCAGCCGGGGGTTTGTCCCGACCGACCCGCGCCCGTCCCGGGCATGGCCTAACCCCCTCCCCACCGCCCAGCCCCTCGCCGCCTCCGTGGCTCCGCTGGCGATCCCGAACGAGTTAAGGACTGAATCACATCTAGGCCCAGCTGTGCGTTTGACTCTGGGTTCCTGAATGAAGCGATGTGCTGAGCTCAGCATGACCGGAGACTGTCTGCCCCAGTGACCCACCGGCCCCCGCCCTGCTGGGCTCCACCGGTTTCATGGGACCTGCAGTCAGGTCTCAGGACCTCCTGGCTGGAAATCTGGGGAGCTGGTAGGTCACCCAAGCTGAGGGGGCCTTGCCATGCCCTCCCCATATCCAGTCTCCGGTATAAGAGACCTGTTTTAGCTGTACACGTTTTGAGCCAGAGTCACCCCTGCTTTGCGAAGAAACCTTGTGACTTGGAGGGTCTGTGTATGCCACAGGCCCTGCCCTTGCCTGCGGTGCTTCTGCCCACCGAGTCTGGGCCCATAAATCAGTCAGCAGATAGTTACTTGTGTGACGTCCTCGGTGGTGGCCACATCCTTCCATCTCTCCACTTAACATTCCCAAGGGCCCAGGGAGGGCAGTGTGGCCACCCTAGCCTGTGTCCACACAGCAAGCGCCTCTCTGCAGCTTGACCATCCTGTCTCATTGGAGGGGTGGGGTCTTTCCTATTTCTGGGGAACAGGCGGCAAGGAAAAGTGCTTATTTTGGCAGAATTACAACTTGTTCTTTAGGGGGGTGCATGTGTGACCCTGTGGCTGGATGCCTGTCAGCACCCCCTTTCTGGAAAGGCCTATGGAGTCTGCTGGGCTGTGAGAATAGTGGTTAGGGCTATGGAATCAAACTCATTTCTTAGGAGTGTTTTGGGTGTTCATCATTATTGTTATTAGTTTTGTTGTTGTTGTTGTTGTTTCAGTATCTGGGGTTCAACCCAGAGCCCGTTTATTAAAAAAAAAAAAAGTTTTGTTTTGTTTCATTTTGTTTTTGAGACAAGGTCTCACTGAGTTGCCCAGGCTGAACTCTAGCATATAACTTTAGACATATCGCTAACTCTTCTGAGCCTCAGTTTCCCTGTTTGGAAAGGAACTAGTCACAGTGCCTCATCTGTGAGCTTGAAATAATGCTGGAGAGGCACCTGGCACATGGCAGCCGAGCACGGCTACTGTCGCCACCCAGTCCGTCGCCATGAAGTGCATGGCGACAGGCTCAGGCTCGTCCCTGTGCTTGGGATTCAGGACACCCAAGGCCAGGCCCCAGTCCACGGGCTGTGGCCACCCAAAGTCTGCTAAAGTGTGCAGTCTGAGCCATAGAGGAGCAGGGAAAAGCATTGCAATGCCCAGGTGGAAGCCCTCAGCCTGGCCTGGCCTCAGGGAGGAGTCCACTCCCAGACCCTGCCGCCATCTTGGTTCACCTTGGCCTCTCTTCGATAGTCGGGCATGTGGCCCTTGCCCTCCCCCAGCAGCAGGTGGCCTTTGCAGCCTGGCACCTGTTCCTGGAGGTTGGCAGCCAGGAAGGTGCAAACCCAGGAATTGGCCTCCTGGTGTGGCCTCTGCCGTAGCACAAAGCCAGTGCGCTCCCCAGAGGGGCTGGCCTTGGTCTGTCCTGGCGGAGAAGGTCCGAGGAAGGGCTGCTTCTCTCACCCCAGAGTCCCTTCCTCATCCTCCAGGTGAGTCACAGGAGAGCCAAAGCTTGGGTCCTGGGATCTGAATGCTGGGAACCTTTCAGGGACGAGGTGACCGGTAAGAGGATGTTGAAAGGGTATAGGTGAAGGGTCTTGCTTTTGTCTCCAAAAGGCAGCAAGCAAGCTGAGTTGCTCTCACATTTTCATTTTATTAATAGAGGAAGGAAATAGCTGTTTACTGAGTGCCGACTACGTATCAGATCCTGTGCTGTGACTTCTTGTGGAATTGAAGGGCACAAGGCAGGTAGTGGTTTGATTCCTATTGTACCCAGCAGGAAATCAGGTTCTGATAGGTTAAGTAACTTACCTGGGTTTACCCGGTTCATTTGAGGGGGGCTGCATTTTGAAATGGCTCAGAGATGCACCACTGTCTCCTGTGCACTGGAAAATACAGAACTGTATTTTAAACAGTTTTTGAAACTAGCTAAAAGGAAAAACAATCACTTGTAACTTAACTATTGTGATACAACCTTGTTTAGTGTTTAGTGTAATTTCCTTCTTGTATTTTCTCCTTTAGGGGCTTTATGCATTTCTGTAATGTGCATTCTACATAATTTAGGATCAGAAGAGAGTATGGTTTTGATTGGGTCCCCGGATGAGACAACAGGGTCTCCTGAGCAGGACTAGTGAGGGCCGAATGTCAGCAAAGTGGGAAACCTGGGTTTGGCTCTGAGCCATCCTGTCAGCCACGAGACTCCTAAAGTCATGTTGATGAAGCAGCCTGGTGAAGGGACAGGCAAGTCAGACCCCCCGTGTGTGCTCCTGGGTTGGTTTTGCCCAGTTAAGTGGTCGAATTTTCCTTTTAACTCGCTTCCTTCTTGCTTTTGACGAATGGGAATATTTGTACCATTTTCCCGAATGACCTCTTCTCCTTGGGGTAATGGGAAAATGAAAGTCTTTGCTAAGTGCTTTGAGATATTCAGATATAAAAATGGAGAGCGGAGTGTTGTCATGGGCCTTTGGCTGCCAGGGCGCTTTGGGAGGAGGAAGTGCAGTTGGTAGGAGTGAAAGTCAGCTCCGGGATGGGGGCTGTTGCTGGAACCGTGTCCCTCTGGACTCCAGGGCAGGGGAGTCC
The DNA here is from genome assembly GCA_004027455.1 of Hydrochoerus hydrochaeris. Classification (NCBI taxonomy): domain Eukaryota; kingdom Metazoa; phylum Chordata; class Mammalia; order Rodentia; family Hydrochaeridae; genus Hydrochoerus; species Hydrochoerus hydrochaeris. Next base: position 376,690 of record PVLA01000880.1, on the reverse strand, counting down.
GTGGCCTGGCTCAGGAGGGGTGAGGTTTGCAGGCTGCCCCTGCCCATCCTCCAGGTGCGGCGGACTCCAAGGCCAAGGTGATACAGATCACTCAAGCGAGCCCCTTCCTTGGCTCGCATCTTGTGGATAAATGATCCGATTCAAGGAGAGGTGTCCCCCGTCTGTCTTCCTAGTGCCTGCCCAAGAATAACACGGCAGCCTAAATACTGTGTCACCTACACAAATAATCATCCCGGAGGTGATTTTGAAACATGGAAAAAATGTATGTGATACGGGTGAAAATGTGTCCCCCAGCCCTCCATTTGCCGGGTGACATGTAGACCACGGTGGAAACTAAAAAAATACCAAGGCTCAAAGGACAGAGCCTGAAAGGTATTCCTGCAAAATGAAAATTACAGCATTAAGGGCAGCGGGACCAGGGTGATTTGTTTTTTATTTCACAACATTTTATTTAAATTCCCCCCTATGATTAAAAACCAACAAAGCCAACGTGTCGGCCCAGCAGGGAGCCCTGGCAAGGGTGGGAGGCGGGGCAGCGCCAGGCGAGAGGGCGCCTGCACCCACGGCCCCCGCAGGGTGCTGAGCTCACCGGCTCTGCCAGCCCAAGAAACCTATGAGATCTCTGGAAGCCGAGGCGTATCGGTGACTCAGAACTCTGTGTTATGCTGTTCAACAATAGCTTTTGTCCTTTGCCCAAAACCCTAGGCCAGTGTGTGGAAAAAAAAATTTATAAAATTATGAGATAGTTTGTACTTTCCTTACCAGCCGGAGCCAACTATGGGTGCTTTATTTATTCAAGGTGGGGAGGCAGGGAAGGCGGGGTTGGGGAGGGGGGAAGAAAGGAAAAGAAAAACAAGGTGGAACTCGGACAAGGCCCAAGAAAGGTTTGCGCCTCAACAACAAACTTTCTTTTGTTTCATGGGTGGGGAGAAAAAAATGAGAAGGAAAAAATGCAGAAGCCAGTTCGAACCAAATAAAATTCCCCGCGCCGTGTGTGCGGCGTGGCTCCTCTGGTTTCCTTGCAGTGGGCTTTGCCTCTTACCTGTGCAGCAGGAAAGCTGGGGGTGGGGACAGGCCCAGGAGGAAGGGGCTGGAGCCAGAGGCCAGGTGGGAGCACCAGGGCTGGATCTGCCTAGGGCTCTGGCCAGTGTCGCCCAACTGCCAGCAGCCTTCGCCCTCACTTCCAGCTGGGCTTAAAAAAGATTCTTACCTCCTGGAGTCCGAGAAGCTGCCCACTGCTAGTGGCACTCAGAATTCCGTGTGGATCAGGGGCAGAGATGCGTTTGCTCTGTGTTGGTTTTGGACTAGATCTGTTCTCCTAATGTTCACCGGAAGAGTTGGGTTTTTTGTTTGTTTTGTTTTATTTGGTGGTCTTGGGGATTTGCACTCAGAACCTTCACACCGAGCTACCCCTTTTTATTTTTATTTTGAGACATAAAATAAAATTTTATTTTATTCCTGGGGTCTTGCTGAGTCATAAGTAGCCTGGGCTGGGCTCCAACTTGTGAAATCTTCCTGCCTCTGCCTCTCAGAGTGCTGGGGTTACGGGTGTATGCCACACACAGAAGGCGTTTTAAGACTAAGACTCAGGAATGAGGACCTTGGGACAGCTGGGAAGGTCTGTGAGAGTGTGTGTGAGAATGTGTGAGACCATGTGTGCACATGGACGTATGTGGTTGCGTGTAAGTGGTTCATGTGTGATCATGAGGTTGCGTGTGAGTGATGGCGTGCGATTGTACATGACCCATGTGAGTGACCGTGTATGAGACTGCATGTGTCTCTTTCTTGTCAGTTGCTCCCCCCAAACAGAATAAGATTTCAGGGGAGCTTTCTATCTATCTACTTTTCCACATATTACCTGCCTCCTTGCCCCAAATGTGCTCTCTGAGTGTTCTTATGGGGTGCCCTGGGACCTGGGCTAGCAGGTGATTTTTCCAGATTAGCTTGGGCAATTTTGTGGAAACCCTGCAGGGCCTTCTCTTGGGCAGTTGTTTGTCCAGGAGGAGAAAGGAGGCTGTGGGTTCAAGACAGAGTCACAGAAGCCAGAGGGGTCCTCAGTCAGGACTCAGACACCTGTGTCTGTGGCCCTGATAAAGATCCCAGCCCCTGCTTTGGGCTTAGGGATGATTCACAGTCTGACTTCTGAGGCTCCTGTGGGCTTCTATGAATCTTCCCGATCTTTGAGTCTGTGTGACCGTCCCCAGAAGAGGGTGGCTCAGGCATTACTATCCATGTTGTACAGATGAAGAAATCGCGGCCAGGAGAGGGGAGGCCATTTGGCAAAGGTCCCCAGCTAGTCCAGGATAGATTTGGAACCAGGGATGGGCCTTGGGCTGCTTGGAAACATGGTCATCTCACCCAGTGGCACAGGGGAGGGTTGACCAGTTCCATACATGGCATTACACTTCCTTCCGCAAAGGGACACTCCTGGGGTGGAGGGTGTCAGAGTTTGTGGCTGTGGCTGGGGGTGACTGACTGATCTGCTGGTTTTAGGGACTGTTTCTGCGGAGGAAAGAGCCCCTGGACAGGGGAACAAACAAGGGGTTTCTAGCCCTCTTCTGCCACTGATGAGCCCCCGCGTCCCAAGCTCTGGGCTTTGTCTCCTTGGAACCAGAAGGCTGCAGTCAGTGGCTCCTTGGTCTCTCCCAATTCAGGGCAGCTGGTGTTTCCTGCCACCATCCAGAGCTTCCAGCTGTGCCATGCAGCAAACCCTCTCCCACAACCTGTCAAACCAGAGATGCCAGTTTCCCTGAGGCTCCCAGGAGCTCCCGCCCCTATCTTGTACCAGGCAGAGCCTCTGCAGACTCGGCGGGCAGTGCCCGTGGCCTGTGCCCATACACCTGCTTATTGATAACCGCGTGTCTGCATGAACCTTGGGCCAGAGCCCTTTGGTTTGAACTTGCCTTGTTCTGAGAGGCTGACACATGAGCAAATTACAAGCAGAGGAGAGGAGTGGTACCTTGTGACAAGAGGCAGCTGTGGAGAAGGGGCAGGCTCGTGCCCAGGGTGAGCAACATCTGGGCGGGAGGCCTGGCTTCCAGCTGTGGGGGTCTGGAAGGGCAGAGCCTGGGAGGAATGATTTTGAAGCCACTACTATGGAGATTAAGGGGATGAGAATGTAAATCTCAAGTAAAAAGGTAATTGAATGTAATAGCAAACACTGCTCGCTCTATGTTAATTTTAGCTCTTCCCCTGGATACAAGACGCTGTATTAGTGTTTTATTACCATTTTGTTTGCACTAATAAAATAGTAAAATTTATTTCAAGGAAGTTGAAGGATGGTTTTACAATGCAAATTTGAAGAAATTGGACTTTTCATTTATGCCTCTGCTATTTTAAACCCTGACGGGTGTAAATTAGCTACAGGAGCTGAGCAGACCCCACTGACGGGGTCTTGGGAGGTGGGAGCCGGGGCAGAAGTTCCAGACTAGCTCGGGGCAGGAAGGAGAGAGCACAGCCCAGAGAGGCCAGGGCCTCTCCGGAGCCTGGGCTGGGTGGTGGGTGAGAGAGGGCTGGGCACGGATGACACGGAGCTGGTTGGAGCTGGTCGGCAGGCCTACACGTGGTCACAGATCTCAGGCTTCGCCTTTCCCCTCTCCGGATCTTGGCCTCCTCCTTTCTGTCCTGACACTCACTTCGATTAACCTTGGGAGCCTCCCCAGGGAACTAAGCAAACTCCTCTGCCCCTAGAGAGGGCAAATAGACCAGCTGTCTATGCCACATGCATACTTTGAAGGGCGGGGGTAGACAGGGAAGGCATCAGAATTTGCAGTAAAAACCCTGACCCCAAACGGAACCCAGGCTGGGAAGGAGGGACTCGGACCCAAAACCAATCCAGGAAGGTGGCTGAACATATCTACCTTCCCCCGTCTTCCCTGTGACCTGGGCTACTTGAGAAAGTGGAGCAGGGGCTGGGGGTTTAGCTCAGCGGCATAAGCGCTTGCCTTACAAGTGTGTGGTTGTAAGTTCGATCCCTGGTACTGGTTAAAAAAATCTTTTTCATTTAAAAGAAAGTGGAGCAGGATTTTAAGAAGCTGCTGTCCTTCCAGGATAGTTGGCCCAGCCTTGGTGATAGTTGTGGTGCTCGAGACCAAAAAGCTAGAAGATTGAATGTTTTTTTTAAAAAACAAAAAACCCCAAGTGGTCCAAATTTTAGGGAACCCTAGGATGTAGAGGAAGGCGGAGAGGACACGGAAACAGTGATAGGAAAGATTCGTTTTGAGTTTTGGTTGAAGGATTCAGGTTGGATCTTGTTTTATCCAAACCGGTTTGTTTATCTCTGAAAAATTATCGGCAGCAATGGCCCAAAGGGATGCATGGGGGACCCGCTTCCAAAGGGTAGGGAGCTCAACAAGCCTTCTAGTGTCTGGCGGAGTCAGCGGCGTGTATTGCCCAGGGTTTTCTGGCCACCTGCCTGGTGTGGGGGAAATAAATGGTGAGCTGGTGTTGCTGGTTTCCAGCCCCAAACATAGGTCTTGTGGGGTTTTTCTGGTGTGTTCTCTCCCTTGGATGGGGTGTAAGGGCACCCGCATGCATGTGTGTCTCATGGGGCAGGAGGCGGGTAAGGAGAAAAGGCAAAGTATTGATGCTGGCAAGACTGCAGGGGTCCGTCACAGAAACTGGGGTTGTCGTTGACAGCTGATGGCGTGAGCTCTGGGTGTGAGGACTCTGGGTCACAGAGAACTCAGTGTCAGCACAGAGAAGGGGAGACAGGCCCCAGCCTCTCCCGGTGCCTCCCCTAGGCCCACCATGCCAGACCTGAACAGGGGCCCTTCATGGCCTCACATTATAAGGGAAACACCCGAGGATCAGGCTGGCCTGTGGCAGCAGGGCCAGCTCTCCACGTGGTCAGTGCTGGAGAAGGAAAATTGTCCATCCCGGCCTCTGTGGGGTCCTTTGAATCGAGGGGTTGTGGATGGGATTTCTTGGGATCACGGGGCTCAGAGAATGTGCTGGAAGTGAGGCTTCATAACGAGCCAGGATCCTCCTTTTTTGTCCGGTTGCTGGGTGCCCAGGAGGCCCTGGCGGCTCTGGGCCGATGGCTGAGGGGCAGGGAGGGAGGTGCTGAGCTGTTGGAGGCCACCAGGGCCACTGAGACCAGGGCAGGATTGAGAACATTGCTGGAAGAGCGCAGAGGGTGGGGCATTGAGCTTTGGAAATGGTTTCCGAGTCTGGGAGGAGGGAGATACACCTCTGTGTACCCGAGGATTTAGAGAGGGCACCAGGCTGGGGGGGTGGCACTCCGAGTGATTTCAACCCAAAACTGTAATTACTCAAGGAGCGGATGGAAATGGGAAAAGAGGATTAGCAGGGTGCCCTGCTGGGCCTGGGGGTGCAGGTGGCACAAGGAGTACCCGGATTCAACACTGGCCCCTGCCAACTCTCTTAGCTCCGCTCAGAGCTGGGTCACAGCCACAGTGGTCTTCCCTGAGCAGCACCCAGGACCCCTGGCACCTCGTTTCTACTGTTCCTGGGGATCAAGCCCTCTCTAAGCAGCTGCAGTGTTACCCACCTCCTCTTCCCCTTCCCAGCCTGTGGCGCGCCATTCTGCCCAGTTTGATGGTCTTTTGGGCATGGAGTGCATGTGCATGAGCTGAGGACAGAGTGACCCTAAGACACCCCAGCATCCACCCTCCTGTCTGGCCACAGTAAGCCTTGGAAGCAGAGTAGCACCTGCTGCCTCCTCTGTGTGGTTTGGGGGAGCTGGCTGTCTTTAACCTGGACAAAGGGAGCCCAAGATGCCAAGGTCTGTGCCTGCAAGACTCTGCCCCCTGCCTCTCTCCCCACTCGGCCCCCTGGGTGTGGCAGCAGCACCCCCAGTACTCTGAAGCCCCCCATCACCCTTCCCTTCTCCCCGCTCCCCTCCCTGCACCTGTCAGCTGTCTCACCGACTGTCTGGCTTGGCTGCCACCCACCCTCTCCTCCCAGGCCAGCCTCACCCGCCCCTCCCCCAGCCCACGCTCCCTCCCTTCCTGTCTCTGCCCACAGCTGTCTCTACCTGCCCGTCGCCGGCACACCTGAGGATCCGGGGCTGTCTAACGGAGTGTGGGCACGGTGCAGGGTGTTTACCAGACAGCCAGGATCAGGTATTAAATCCTGTTGCTGTCTTCCCAGGACCGGGTTCCTCAGATGGTTTTCCAAATCCCTAATCTCAGTGCCCGCATCCCTGCCTGGCCTATGTTTGATGGGAGCTTTCCTTTCCGATTGAAGCTGAACCCGGCAGGATCCGTCTCGGGGTTGGGTCTGGGTTCCCACCGGTGCGCGAAGACATGGCGCGCGGCCCTTCCTCTCTGGTTCTGCCTTCCTCCCCTCCTTCCTTTCTCTGGGAATCTCAGTGAGTGGGGGCCAAGAGTCTGCTGCCACCAGGTGTTCTAGAGGCTGCTCCAGCCACCAGCCTCTCACCAGTGTGGTCCTGAGGCCATCTATTGTCACTGGAAGTGTGTATGTGTCCCACGTCAGGCTTGTGTCAGAAGCCAGGGAGATCCAGTTTAAATGACAGCCCTGCCCACGCCTCCAATCCAGAGGCCAGGGTGGGGTTTACTCCTGGTGCCCAGTGCCCTGACCTTCCCGAAGATGTCCCTACAGCACACCTGTCCTCCATGCTGTCTCTGTTTTGGTTTGGGAGGTCACAGCACTAGGGACAAGGCATGCTCCTATTTGGTGCTCAGGGTGAACATCCTGTCCTCCTTAAGCTGGCCCCACCCCTGAATGTCAGAAGGGCTCAGGTAATCCCCAGAGCCAGGGACATTGAGGCACCTGGGGGTCTCTGTTCTTGATATGCTGCCGAGGCAGCTCCCGTGACCTTCCCTTCTGTAGGACACCTGGGGACATGTCCCTTCCTAGAGTGGCAGGACTGAGCAGAAGGCAGGGCAGCTCTGCCATGTCCTTAATCTGCTTTCCTGGGGCCTGGGCTTGGAGAAGCCCATTAGCTCCCTCCCGGGTTGGGAGGGGCAGGACTGGGGCCTGTTCCTGACCAGTGGTGGTGGCCTGGGTCTAGCCCTCAGGGGTGTGTCCTTTCTCTGAGCTGCCATGTGACCTGGGCAGACCCTTGGAGTTTCAGCGTCTCTCTCCCTGGATACAGACTGCCTTTCTTTCTTCCGTGCTCCTTCTCCTCCTCCTCCCTCTAGGCAACCGCAGGGCTCTTGGGTTTCACAACTGCCCGAGCCTCCCTCTTTCTCAGGTCCCCTCACCTTATTCTTGCTGGGCTCCAGGTGGCACAAGGCTCCTCCCTGCCCCATTGCCTTAGCAGTTACCGCTGCTCCAGGCTTTTCTTCGTGTCCTTTTTGGAGATCAGTGTGCTTCTGGGAACACGGGTCTAAGTGAGGGCCTTGGCAGGTGCAGAGGAGCTGGGAGAGCAACAGTCCGCTTGGCGCTGGGTTCTCAGCAGCACCTTCAGCAGTGAAGCTATAGGCCGGGCTCCCAGGGGAGTCCCGGGTGCCAGAGCGCTTGGTATGATTTTGGAATGTTCTTATTTTGAATATGTGTTTGTTTTCTAATATGTGTTCTGGACAGTGACCAAGAATGAAATAGAGAGGAAGGGGACAGGAAATTCTAGAGAAAAATCTAGAACTGGGCCAGTGAAGAGGAGGAGCAGGACGGGTGGAGGGAAGGGGTAAACTTAATTCATTAGAAGAACTTGTTTACTAGCTCTGCTTAGGCGCCTCCATCTTAAAAGTCTACCTTTACAATAAGTCGCTAATTAAAATACCAAATTAAGCAACAGCTCTGTTTTTTTTTCCCTTACACTTTAGTTGCATGATTTTTTGTGATGTAATTTCTGGAAACACCCAGTATACCTCACAGGGCTGATTGTTTGATAAATTATAAGCACCTGAAACCAACCCCAAAAATAAATACATAAAGCCAAGGGTAACCTAAGGTAGATTGGAAATGACAGAGAACAGCACACAACAGGGAACCAAAAATCCATGATGATAATAATATTAACAATAGTAATAATAATTTGAAGTCAGAGCATTTATCCTCCTGTCTCTGCCTCCCACTTGCACCCCACCGCCACCAAAATCAGAACAATCTCTGCATGTGGGAGGAGGGTAAAGCTGAGATAGAAGTGTGACCAAGTGACCAAGTGGGGCAGTCACTGCCTGTCCCTCGCCCTCCCCCCAAGTTGGTTCACAGGCAGACAAACAGGAATCTTCCCTGATTCCATTTCTAACCAACTTGGTACTTTTGGAGGATTCTGACCTTTGATGGTAATTTTCTTTGTCCCCTCTTGTTCTAAACGTAGAAGCAATCCCAAGAGGGGGTGAGGAGGGGTGATACCAGTCTCTCCTGGGAGAGGCAGGCAGTGTGGCCTGGGCCTGGCTGCTGGCCTGGCATTCCTGACTACTCCAGAATCGCGTGCTCCACTTGAAGGTAGAGGGGGAAGGATGGGCCACCACTTCCAGGGAGTGGTGTCCCACCGCCTGCAGGCTTTGCCAGGGGGACCTGGGCAGGTGGCAGAACTGCAGAGAAACCTGCGGATGGATGCTGGCCTGGGATGGGGCTGGCGGTAAGCTGGTCCCTCTGGCAGTGTTTCTGTGGGTTTTGGGCCTCCTGTGTGCAGGACACTTAGGTAGCAGGAGCCGAGGGGTGCGGGGAACCCCAAGTCTAGCTCCTTTTTCCACCTACCAGGCAAGGGACCCCATTGGCCAGAGACCCCAGAAACCTCTTCATATATTTTGTTTCTGAGGGATCTTTAAAAAATATGTTTTCTCCCTGATTGTAATTAATGTTCACAGCTAATTGGAAAAAAGAAGTCTAAAAAATTTTTTTACTATGCCTATTTTTAAAAAAGTATGTTAGAGAGACAAAAAGACCTACTTGTAAGCCCCAGAATGGCCACCCAGAAGTGTGAACTTGGATAAATTACCTAATATTTCAAAACTTAAAAAATAAAAAAAATTCAAAATCTCAATTTCCTCATCTGTAAATTGGGGTTAATGGTCATATATATCTTATCAGCTGCTAAGGATCCAGTTTGATGACCCACATAAAATACTTAACACTGAGCCCAGAATGACACACTTAAATATTAACTATTTCTGTTTTTATAGTTAATAATGATTATCCTTACAGCCTTAAAATTTTTTTTTTTTACATTGATGAAATTACTTATCTAACTCTGTGCTGTCCAATTCAGTTCACCTTTGGCTACATGTGTCTATTTAAACTTAATTAAAATTTAGTAAAATTTAAAAATCACTTCCTCTATCATATTCAGCACATTCCAAGTGGTCAGTAGGAGAACCAAAAGTTCTCCCAGGCAGCAATCAAAACAACAGCTGAGGTTTTTCACCAAACCATTTTCTGCTTTTTAAAAGTGTCTCTTAATGGCTGCATAGTAGTCCACCATGTGTGCAGATCCCACTCTTCTGGTTGGCCTGAGTTTCTGAGCCCCTCTGGGCTCTGATTAGCTCTGCTAGGGCGGTTCTTCCTGGCACTTGTGCTGTGGTGCTTTCTGATTGGTGGTAGGCAGTGAGGCATTCTGGGAGGAGCAGGTGTGGCCTGTTGATTGCTCCCATTGGAAGAGGCAGGCAAGGGGCAGGGCTCTATTCTCTCTACCCCTTGATGGGTTCTGGTGGGGCAGGAGGGGCTGCTGTCTTTATCCATTCCCTTCACTTCATGGGGCTGAAGGTCAGGGAGAGGAAGAAACTTGCCTGAGGTAGTGAAAATGAGTAATAATCTCCCCTTTCCCTTAATTAGAGGGTCTAAGATGTACCTCAGAGCCTCCCTTGACATGCCTAGAGATTGGGGTGGACTTTCTTGGTGGGGGATGCCATTGTGAAGGCCTGGCCTGCTCCCTATAGGACTGTGCAGGCCTCCTGGTCCTAGTGAGGGTCATCGGGCTTCCAAGGAGAGCCCGAATGAAGAAGGCTGTAGAGTTCTAGGGTCACAGTATAGGGCTGCAAGGTTGGGGGACCCCTCTAGGAAGACCTGGCAGCGGCCCATGACTGTCCTGTGACCGGGTTGGCTGCGGGAGTGTTGGGGTGATGTTGGGGTCGTGACCCTTCTTGTGTGGCTGAGGGCAGAGCTCTGGGTGCGGGGTGGTGGTCAGGGCCAGCAGGGAAAGTAATCCCTTTCATCCTGGCCAGTGGGCAAGACAGATAGGGAGAGCCAAAACTGGACCTGCTGATGTGGCCCTTTCTGCTCGCAGCAGATCATAAAATATGGCTCAGATTTTCATTACGGGCTCTATCGATTATCTTCTGGAACGGATGAATTATAGAGAACATTAAATTTTTTAAAAAAAGCAAGTGAGAGAGGAAATATCTGAATGAGTTTCGGTGGTCGATGGCCGAAAGGGCTGAGCCACCAAGCCTGGTCTCTTAGCAGAGAGAGGATAGAAACTCTCAGGGCAGGTAGCCTTGGACTCAGCTCTGGGCATCTCATGCTCCCTGGGCCTGGCCTTGTGATCCAGAGGCATGTACCCCACTGTCCCCTCTTGTCCTCCACTGTGGTCCCCTCTCAGGATGTGTCTTGGTTCCTGGAAAGTGGAAAATCAGGTCTATAGAACTCTGGCTTGGAAGTAGGGCCTTTTCCAGGCTTTGGGGCTCCATTACTGAGAGATGGTCCCCTAGCTCTGCCATTTTTTTGAACCGAGACTTGAACTCAGGACCTCACACTTGCCAGGCAGGCACTGTGCCACTAAATCCCCGGTCCTCTCTGCCAGTTTTCCTCCAGGGACCCACTGATTCTGGAGATGCCTTGCTGGGCATAGGGAAGGTTCAGAGGGCAGCTTTATCTCCTGGGATCAGGACTGGCATAGGAACTTCTGAGGGATCGTGGCCATGTCATCTCTTCCCTGCCCTTTGTCCCTTCCATCTGAAGCTGCTGGCATCGAGGACTTCCATTTCCCTGTCACCTTGGGAAGAGCAAAAGGGAACCTGAAAGCCCCTCCCTCCCCGCTCACTGTCGGCTCCCTGGCCTCTTCCTCCTCAGGGCGAGCTGGGTAATGATTAGGTAGTGGCTCATAGTCCTGGGTTCAAATCATTTCCTGGTGTGTGACCTTGGGTGGGTCCCTTCCCTCTCTGTATCTTGGTTTCTCAATTCCAGTAGACATAATAATCTACCTTGTTGAGTTCTTGTGATGATTATATGTATCGATGTATTAAAATCCTGAGTATAGAGTGCCTAATAAACATAAATGATTATTCTTTTCCTCCTTTACTGTGGCGGAGCCTAGAAACCTCTTCCCTGTCTCATTTAGGTTTTTTGATTTACTGGATTTATCAAATGCTTTACAGCACATACGATGTACTGGGTACTTTTCTCAGCATGTTACATGCAATAAACCACTTAATCTTCATGATTCAACTCAGGAGGAACTAGTATCTCTTTTACTGTTGGGGAAACTGAGGCACAGAGAGGTTTTTTTTTTTTTTTTAGCGTAATTTACCCAGGGTTACACGGCTCAGGAGTGACATCCTGGCTCCAGAGCTTGTGCACTTAACTCCTGTGGCCTGCTGCCTGGTGATCTGGTGGGTAGTGCGTGCATGTGTGTGTGTGTGTGTGTGCACGCGTGCAGACCATTAGTGACCCCGGCCTCTTCCGGGCTGTGTTCTGGGTGGGGTGACTGTCCCCACCCCCACACCATCTACCTCACCCCAGCTTCACCTAGGTTGTCCTGAGAACCTAGGTGGTGGTTTCCATGGATATCGGTCTCCCTCTGGCGACACGCCCTTTTCTGTGTAACTCTGTTCCCTAGAGTTGATTGTTTTTGGCACACAACTCTGTAAACTCATCCAACAATTAGAAAGGGGGAGGGGTGGAACCCAAAGGAGACAGATAGTGATGGGGGGATGAGTGACACATAGGAAGGGCCTCTGGGTTATAGGTCCCCTCCCCGTCCCATTCAGCAGAAAGGCCACCGAACCGGCTGATTGGGAGCTGTACTGAAGGAGTTCTGGTTCCTTCCATTTGAACTGTGTTCTTGGCCCATTTATCTCCTTCAGAAATCTAAAGGGCCCCATTCTCAGAGCCCGATGAGAGCATCTCCAGGGGCCACCTGAAGGCATGCGATGCCAGCTTGGACCCATCTGAATATTTACTGCCCTTGTTTTGGTTAACTGTGTAGTGTTTGCTCTGTTTGTGTACTGTCAAATACCTGCAGCAAAGTTGGGCGTACCCGTCCTAGGCTGCGTGAGATCACAGATAAAAAATGCAGTGAAAAACACTTTCCTGCCACAACACATCATGTAGGATTTTTGTATTAAGATGTGGATTTTTTTATTGTTTTTTTTCCCCTTTCCATACAGCCCTGAAGTTGGGCAACATGCATGTCTGTGTTTTTGTTTTGTTCACTCCGGGCGGTTTATGAAATCTGCTCATTAGCGCCCTGTGCTCTCCCCACCCCGGCTGATCTTCCACATCTATCCTCGAGAATGTGGATCTTCCCACCATCTCTCCTTGTCGTCCTGGCTGTGTAGACATCTGCCCAGATGGAAAGCAAGGGTCGCTGTGGCTGTGCTCCCCCATCCCAAGTCTTGGCGCAGATGTTCATTATGGTGAGGGGTCCGATGTAGGGGAGATAGCAGAGATTCCCGAAGTTGCCCTGTCCCCATGGGGGTACCTCTTGACAAAAAGAAGTCTTCTCCTGAGTGCCTTCTGTGTCCCCATCCCATCAAATGACAGGTAGTGAGACCCTGTTGCTAAGGTAGGTTCAGGAGTTCCTCCTGCCTGCCCCCCGACTTTTCCCTGACTTCAGCACCTGACCACAGTTACTACCTTTGGTTGTGACCTCTGACCGCATTTGGGTCACCCTGCAGAATTTGCTGGAGACCCTGGTGGTGGCTGGGAGAAGTGACATTAAGGGGGGAAAATAGCATCAGGGGAGGGGGGCTGCTGAGCTCACTGGGGGAGGAAGGAAGAACTCACAGTGAGTAGGCCTGGAGCCTCCCCACACAGGTCTGGAAACGTGTGACCCTTGTATCTCTGTGCCTGCTCCCTGATCTCTCCACAGGGACCGTAACCTTTCCTGCCCTTGTGTTTAAAGATTCAGCAGGATCCCACGTGTGGAGCACTGGCCCAGCACTTGGCAAACAGAAAGCATCTAGCTATCATTCGTTCTCCATCAGCCGATTGGCAGAGGTTGAAAATCACTCATCTATGGTGCTCTGTGCTCCCGGCCCCTGCACCCTGGCACAGAGCAGGGGCTGGGTGAGTTCTCCTTGCAGTCACCAGAGGAGGATCCAGTGCTGCCCTTCCACCTGAGAGTGTGAATTCACAGTGGAGGAGGGGAAGAGAGACCAACGTGCAGGGTGGGGTTTAGGGGAGTGATGGAGAAAGGCATGTAAAAATGGCCCACGAAGAAAGGGAGAAGCCCGGCCCATCTGAGTTTTGTTGTTGTTGTTGTTGGTCTTTTTGAGACAGGGTCTCGCTATGCAGTTCAGGGGCCTTGAACTCACTTTGTAGCCTAGGCTGGCCTTGAGCTCCCAGCGGTCTTCCTGTCTCAGCCTCCCGAGTGTTGGAATTACGGGCATGCACTGCCATGCCTGGCTCGGCCCATCTGATTCTGACATGAAGTTGGGGACTAGTGGTTCCACCAACACTTACACTGCCTGCTGTGGGCCAGCTGTTGTGCTAAGTGCTGGGGACTTGAAGATAATTAAGACCTGGTCACTGTCCTTTTGAGGAGTTAGAAGTTCAATGGTGGAGACAGAATCATGAACAAATTATGCTGGCCCAGTATGAATTTAAATGCCATGGTGAAGGATGTACAAGGAGCAGCAGAGAGAGGTGTCCAGGCCCGCTTGGGGTAGATTGTCCCTCCAAAGCCCTCGCTCTCTGCAGCCGGCTAGGTGGGCGGGGAAGAGGCATCCTCTCCTCTGCCCGATCTTCCAGGTGCCTGGTGAGGAAATGGAGGTCTTGGGGGACCAGCTGGCCTGGCTAAGGGCCCGTGAGAGTAAGTGGCAGAGCCGGTCCACAGTCCCGTGGCTTCTGCTCCTCGACTCAGGCTTATTTCTTTAAGCCTTGCACTTGGCTTCTCACCTCTTTGGCCTGGGGCTGCTGGTCAGAGATCTACCCTCTGGGCTCTCTCTGTACCGAGCTTTGTGCTGCTGCCTTGGCCCTGGGTCCTGGGCCGTGGGAGGGTCCCGGTGCAGGGAAGGCCCTGGGGCCTGTGCTCTGGTTTGGTAAATGGGTCAGGCCACTTGGTTGAGGACAGTCTGGAACTGAGGCCACACCCTGGCAGGGCTGGGGGATGGTGGGCATGGGGAAGGCTGAGATGCGAGGCCGGGCCACACCCTTGGTCTAGTTGTTCTTGCTGCCAGTGCTGGGAAGCTAGCTCCCCGTGTCCTGGGCAGGTTCCTCTGTTGGCAGGAAGAGGCCAGACAAGACCCCCCACTCCCCGCCCCAGCTCTGGAATCCCTTTGACACCAGGGCATGAGACACTGGGTCATTCCCAGTAGACCTATGGTCAGATCCCAGGCCCCTAGCACCGTCAGGAGTTGGGACGTGTTTCTCTTGGCCTTTTTGGGGGGGAAACAAGGATGTCCCTTTTGAAGAGCTGCAAGGGGGCAGTGTCAGCCCCTGCTGTGTAAGACGCTGGCTTTTAGGGGGAGTCTTTCTGGTGAGATACTGACGTGAAACCCCCCACACTGGATGCACTGGAAGGTGGGATTTGGGGGGCATCTGAGGCACCTTTCTGTAACCCAGAGCTCTTCATTGGTGTGGGGCTGCCAGAACTTCAGGGGCTTCTGTTCCAATAGGCAAGGGAGTTTCAGAACCCAGAGAAGTGAGTCTCCCAGTGGCCCTGAAGTTCCCATTAAAGTGTTTTTTCCTCTTTTTTAAAGAAAAAAATACTCCCAAACTGGAAAACAAAGGAAATCCACTTCCCCCAAATCACACGAAACTCACATTAGGGGCCTGGCAGGAATCCATGGAAACCAGGAAACCTGCTGTTAACCCTGTGTGGTGCTGGAGGGTGGGCTGAAAGCTGGGCGAATCCACCCCGGACCACTGTCCCCGTCCATCCCTAGGCCCACCCTGGGGAGCTGGCCTCGGTGGCAGTGCCCCAGCAGAAGGGAGAAGCTGGTGCCAAAGCCTTGCCTTCACAGAGCCGGGTCCCCTTCCATGCAGGCCTGGCTCGGGAGGCAGGACAGGAGGGGGCTCATGCACCCCAGGAGGGCCCCTGGGGACTAGAGGGGCCGAGGTGAACCAGGCTGGAGACCTGCCAGGCACCCGCCCACTCCCTGCCACCTTGTGCTGTCAGGACCAAGACCACTCAGCACCACCAAGAGATGCTACAGTCCCCTGGCCAAGAGGCAAGGAAGGGACCGGAACTGCAGCCCTGGCTCCGCATGCAGCAGGGTGGCTGTGAGAACAGCTGGGGAGCCACCCTCCCCACTCCCTGCTGTCACATCCACAAGGTTGTGTGTGACATTGGTGGCATGTTGGTGTCTGCACAGACATAGGCTCGCTTTTTCTAAAAAGGCTGAAAATATTTACAGGTTTGAAGTCGAAACGCAAACAGGAAAAGCCCTTTAAAAAGTTAGTGTAGTGGATATTCAAAACAGGAATCACCATGGAAACACCACAATATTTGCTTGAATTGACACAAAGGTTGCCGGTAGCAGGGCACCAACTTTTTTGGCCACTTTTTTTATTTTTGGCCCAGCACCTATCGCAAGTGAATCTCAGCCGCCTCCTTCCAGGATCTTTATCCACACCCTCTTTTCTTTTCTGTGAGATGAAATCGTACAGTAGCAGAGTTTTGGGGTAGGGGGCGAAAGAAGAGAGAAGAAACCCAATGCGCCGTCCTGGGCAGCTTCGAAGACACCTGTTGATTGTGGTCTTAGAGATTCCCATGGGGCTATAAGGGGGTCATAGGTGCACCTGGAGCTGGCCCAGGGAAGATCTGGAGGGAGCGGGATTAGGGAGCCCAGAGGTTTGGTTCTGTTACATAGGTCTGATGTGTTCCAGTGCTGGCTTGATCCGTTGTCGGGCTGACCTTTCACACCCCATGGCCCAAGCTTTGGATGTGATCCCTTTGTTGTTACCTGGGGTGGCACCTGATTGACCTAGTATTGTTTCTCCGTGTTTGGTTATTCTCTAAGGTGCCACACTGTGTAGCTATTGGTTAGTCATTGTGCAAGGGGCCCCTTGGTGGCAGGGTCAGGCATGACGCGCCATGGCAGGGCCGCGTGCTGATTGGTGGGCAGGATCTGAGAATCCTGCCTCTCTGGCTTGTTAGCACACAAGGCGTCCTTGGAACCTCGCCTCATCACCCAGCTGTGTGCAGCGGCTTTGTGGGCGCCAGTTGTAGCCTAATCTGTTTTCCCTCCTCCTTTTGGTAGGCACACAGACCTCACTGACGGGGAAGGCAAAGACCACCACTTCCATCCCACCTGCCCTTCCAGCTGCCCCGGCCACTGATCCCTCCTTCATAAGGGGTCCTGCAACTCCCCAGTGCTGCACATTGGAATGGACTTCGGACCCTGACCTCTTGGGATGCAAAGGTAGTTGCTCCCAATTCTTAAGATGCCCCTGGGAAGTGTGGGCTGGCCAATTTGGGGGTGCTTCTTAGGGTAGGGAATGTACAGGCCCTACACTCAGGTTTCTCAGTAGGCTGTGATGTGGACAGTGGTAGCTTACACACCAAAGGTGGAAATGCAAATATGTATATATGTATCAGCCTGGGAAAAGAGTCCCATCTTGAAGGAGGTATCTGCATTCTGGCCTTGGCTTTGCCATTGACTTGACACCCTGCTTCGTCCCCTCTGGATCTCAATTTTCTCATCTGGAAAATAAACAACTGGTGGAATCGCTGACCTTGAAGAGTCCTCCCAGCATTCCTGGGGCAGCAGTGGGTGGGTGTCTCAGGTGAGGCTCCTGGATGTAGGCATCTTCCTTCCTGCCAGGGACCAGTAGGCACCTGCTCTGAACTTGTGTGTGAGTGTAGCCGGCCTGGGGATGTGGGGCTCTCTCCAGGCTCCAGCCTAGGCAGAACTTCCCTTAGACTGAAGCTGCGTACGCCTTTGATTCAGACTTGGAAATAGTCTCTTGCCTAAGGCTGGCGTATGGGGCCATCCTGTCAGATATTTACCTGCAGGGATATTAAACTTGGCAGTCCTTGGGGTGTGTGGGGGGTTGGCACACAGCAGGTGACTCACTGCATATTGGTCATCATTCGGTATTCTCTTGAGATCCCGAGCCCAACACCAGCCCAGAGGTGTTGGGTGTCCGTAAAACCCATGGACAGGGTCCGAGGCCAGACCCCAGAGTCTAGAGCTTGTCAGGGGAGGGCAAGGCTGGGGGCTGCTTCTCCTGTGTGTGCTCAGCCCCACAAACACCTCGGCAGGTGGGTCCTGCCACTCCCGCTGTGGCCTGACTCTGCGGCTCTGGACTTTGAACTTGTGGGGAGGAAGTAGTGGCAGAGATGGGCACCTTGGTGCCCGCCGGGTGAGGGAGGTCCCTGGTGCTGTGATCCTGCCTTGTTTCGGGCCCAGCCTCCTCAGGGACTCACAGAAGCCTAGAAGACAGCGCCGGATTTGCAAATCACATGCAAACATGGCCTTTGGTTGCTGGGGTAGAACAATCATGCGGCTGGGACTCTTCTTCCTGGAGTCCAGGAATTGGTTCATCTGTACTTAAGGGGGACTGCCATTGTCCCCTAAGTGCTGCAGGGCTGTTTTGACTATTGCCTGCAAAAGGCTGTGTGGGGAGTTTGGTTGTGCCGAAGTCTTGCCTGGATTTGGTGCTGGCACCTGTCTCACTTTATGGCCTCTGGGACTCTTCTTGCCTGACCTTGCCACCCCTGATGACTGCAGATGCTGGGAACAAAGGTGTGCCTACCTAGCCTGCCCTGTGCTCTGCTCCTGAGCAGGCTGCCAGGGTGCCTGCAGAGCGCCCCTGGAGAGGATCACAATCGCCTGTTCCATTCTCCACGGCAGGCTTTTTGTTTTCTTCTTTCTCTGGGCAAAACATGCCCATTAGTTTTTCCCTTTCCAAAGTTTCCACTTGACCCCCAGGGGCTGTGCCAGCTGGGATTTGCACCCGGCACAGGGTATGTGCCCAGCAGGTCCGGTGGGACTCCCACATCCTGGCATCGGCTGTCTCAGGCTCGATAATGAAGCTTGGGAGGAACTCTGAGGGCTCCAAGAGGGAATGTCACAGCCAGGGCCCTCTTTGTGTCCCCAGCCCTTTCCAGTGAAGGGGTTGGTCGAGGGCTGGGGTCCTTTGTGGCAGGGATGACCCACCGTCTCAAAGGCTTCCTGCCTCACCCGAGTGTGGATGAGTGGACAAGTCTGCGCTTGGTCTGGACCACAGGCCTGATCCTGTGTAGCCGAGATTCTCCTCATTTCTGGCTGTTCTACACAAGATTCACTTGCAGTTGTTTCACATTTACAAAAGGCCTGGTGTCTGCCATGTGCTCTCCAGTGGATAAAACAAAAAGCCCCTGCCCTCATGGCTGTCTAATCATGGAGGCGACCACGGACTGCCCCACAGAATCGCATGAGGGGATGGGAAGTGACTGGTGGCATTTGGGGATCAGCTCGGAGGAAAACTCATCAAGGAGGTACCCGTAACTGAGACTGAAGGACAGGAAGTGAACAGCCACTGGAGGAACAGGGGAGAGAACATTCCAGAAAGAGAGAGCAGGTAGTTTAAAGGTCCTACAGTAAGAGAAGCTCACTCCATTCAGTGACCAGAAAGAAAGGTGAGAGGAGCCAGGATGTGTGGGATTTTAAGGGCCAGGGGAGAAGTTGCAGGTTTATTCTCAGGCGACTCTGATGGATTTTAAATGAGGTGATAAAGCGATCTGGTTTTTGTTTTATAAAGATGGCTGAGAGTGTCCTGGGGAGGGTCCATTGAGTGTGGCCCACAATCGAGAGGATGATGGCTGGGTGAGGAAAAGGTGGACAGGTGAAGGGGTAGTTCAGGCGTGTGTTGAGAGGGAGAGGAAGTGGGAGCTGCCAGTGGACAGAATGAGGCTGAGGGGAGCGTCCGGAGCCCCCTAAGGTGTGGCCCATGCCGTCTCTCTCCTGTGCGCCCAGACCTCACAGCATCGATAATGACCCATGGCTCTTAATGCTAGTGTGGGTTTTCGAGTTCTGGGGTTGCTAGGAAGGGCCCATTTGAGTGGGTGGGCCCCTCCCCGCCAGTGTTGGGCCCTCAGACTGTTTGTGGAAGCCTGTTTGGAGGGCGTTGCTCCGTGACTCCTGTGCCAGGCCTGGGGTTGGCATAGAGTTTCTCTCACTGCGGCTTTAGACAGGATCTGGGGCCTCCAGGCCTGGGCTCCCGGATCCCTTTTCTGTGTGCCTGGTCAGTTAGACTCTCAGCTGTCCAGCTCTGAGGGCTGAGAAATAAGTTTTTCTAAGGCCTCATTGAACACTGGGGGTCCTGCTTAGCCTGTCACCCCCGCTCGTCAGCTGGGATCCATTAGTCTTTCCATAAGGGAAAGTGTGAATTGCCCTGCCAGACTTGAACCTGGGTTCCTGTCCCTTTTTCTGGGGCGAGACTGAAGCAGGTGATCCCAGCACCGATGCTGTTTCAGCCAGGAGATCCCCAAACCACCCCCACCCCACCCCCAACAGGTCAGTGCAGCCCCAGGCACTGCTGTGTAGTCCAGGAGCCAGCCACAGGCCTGCCTGGCATGAGCATGGAGCTGTCACCACCGGCTGCTGGGCCCCATGAGCACTTGCCTGTGCTGGCAGCGTATCCCCAGCCATATGGGCCAGCTCAGCCCTCCAGGAAAGCTCAGGAGGCCTGACCTCCAGGGGCATGACAGGAAGGGCAGGCTGGTGACATCTTGCAGGGGGCATCAGCGGTGTCCCGAGTGGGAAGCAATATGTGGCCCAGGAGCTCAGCTCTCCAGGAAGCTCTGGAGGCCAGACCTCCAGGGGGAGTGGTGGGAGGGAGCAGCAGCAGAGCAGGCTGGCAGTGCCTGGCAGTGGGGTTCGGGATGTCCCAGGCTCTGCACCTGGTTCCCCAGCTTGGCTCAGAGGGGGTGTCAGCCAGTCTTCCTGGGTGTGTCTCCGGGAGGGTGCGGCTGGGACACAGGCGTGTGCGTCCATGCACACGTGGGAGGCTTTTCTGCTTTTCAGCCTCCACCGTCTGCACTAGATCCATGACCTTCACTCCTAACTGGACTGGACAGTTCTAACGCCATCCTCCAGGGCTTTGATCTAACGGAAGGCTGGCAGCTCCGGAGTGCGCAGCTGCAGTGGGGGATCAGGAGCAGGAGGTGCCTGCTGAAGGGAAGCGGGCACTCCTGGCCTCGGCCACAACTTGCTGATATGATGGGCCAGGCTGGTGCTCGGCTGGGAGGTGGTTTGGGAAGACAGCTGGTTCCGCACTAGGTGGGAATTCTGTCTGATGGCATAGGCGTCCCACCCAAGGGCATCTCCCCCAGTTCTTCCTCTTGGGGTTTTGAGGAGCCCCTGAGGCTCACCACACAGTGGTCCAAGGGAAGAGGGATAGAAGGGCCAGCAGCACCCGCCCTGACTAGAGCTACCAGGTGGTTCTTATCTGGGGCCGTAGGGGTTGATGGTCTAAGACTAGGAGAGAAGCCAGTCTGTCCTGCCTTGGTCCCCGCAGGCTCCAGCACCACCTTGAGAGGAGGTGGCAGGTTCTGCACATGAGCCTCTCAGCAGCTGTAGGTGGTCCATGCCTTCTTGTGTGGACCTTCAGGCTCCTCCTGCTTTGTCCTCTGCCCAGGGTTCCCCTTGGGCAAGTTTTCTCTGGGCTTGGTTCCTTGGCCTCCCTGGGGAGCAGAAGCCTTTTCTGGCAGCCTGGGGCAGGAACCCTGTGGCCAAGTTGTGGGGAGGGCAGAGGAGAGGTGATATAATTACACACTAGTTTTTCCTCCAGAAATGCTAATTGGGAAAAGCAATTAAAAGCAACTCTTTTCCCTTAGTAATCTGTGTTAAGAGCTGGTAACGAAGTTTAGGGCCGTTGTGACTCAATATTTCAGCTTCACCGACTTAAGTCAAAACAATCCGAGCCCAAGAGTTTGCCAGCAGCTGAGCTGGGCCCCGGGCAGCAGCTGTGAGTCTCGATGTTCCCTCTTGTCACCAGTGTCCTATGTCCTGTGCAGGTCCCCAGGCTGAGATAGAAGCAGCCTGAGCTGGGGCCGGAGGTCTGAGTGACACGGAGGTGGATCCCCTAGGGTGTCTGTCCCTCAAAAGACAGGAACAGGAAATGTGTTTCAGTAGGAGTAGGGGAATGGAGAGCACCTAGTATAGGAGGTAGAACTGGGAAGGTTGGGGTCAGACAGGACGGGGGAGAGGAAGTGGGTGCTCGCGGAACCCGGGGGCTGGACCAGAGCTCAGCTCCATGGGCTCAGAACTGGAAGAGGTGGCTGACCCCTGACCTACCCTCCTTCACCTCAGCGTTTGCATCCACTCCTCAGTCAGGACTGAGAAACACCTCTTGCTTTGGGGACTAGAAATTCAAAAGTGAACACAAGAGGCAAGAAGAGCTGCCTTTGAGAACTTACACTGGGCACAGAGAAGCAAATGTTAAATAAGATACAGGAATAGAGATGCTGGCATCGCATGTGAAGGAGGAAACTTACGTGGCTTTAGAGAAGGGAATAGGGAGGGGAGAGGTAGGTGTATGGTTTGCAGCTTGAGGTGTGGCTTTTAGGGAAAGGGTCACTGAGATGGTGACATTTGGGTGAAGATAGAAAGGAGGTGAGGGAGTGATTAACACCTGGGGGAACAAGTGGAACAGCACCTGTGAGATCCCAGAGCCCAGAGCCTGCCC
Source organism: Hydrochoerus hydrochaeris (assembly GCA_004027455.1). Lineage (NCBI taxonomy): Eukaryota > Metazoa > Chordata > Mammalia > Rodentia > Hydrochaeridae > Hydrochoerus > Hydrochoerus hydrochaeris. Next base: position 354,982 of record PVLA01000880.1, on the reverse strand, counting down.
CCCCGCAGGAGGATGGTAAGGAGGTGGGACGCCGCCCGGGTGGAAGATAGGCATCAAGGTGGGGCTCAGGGGCGCCCACAGATCTGCAGGCCTTGAGAAAACTCTGGCTTCCCCCGCAGTGAAACTGGAGGCTGTCTGCAGAGTTCTGTGTGACATGAGCTGATTTTGCCCAAGATCTTTATTAAAAAAACAAGAGCCAACTGTCACCAACTCTTCCTCTCATGGGTCCCCTGTGTGTCACATGCCCCGCCTTGAATGCTGTCTCTTCCAGTGCCATCTGGGGTGGGCAAGAGGGGTGCTGAGGGATCTGCCTGGAACTCACCCCATCCTGGCATCGCTTCCTCCCAGGGAGCAGTTCACAAACAGGGTCTTGTCACTTTAAGCAGCCCCCCGCCAGCTTCCCTGGCCTGCTTTATCTGAAGTCCAAGCCATGTTGTTCCAGGACCGATCTGCTTTAGCTAATTAATAATCTGACAGGAGCCACCCAGGGGATTAGCTACGGAGCTGAGCTCCACCAATCCCTGGCAAATGAGCCCTGTGCTCCTCGGAGACGTGGAGGTGACTTTGGTGGGGGGTGCAAGGAGAGGGGACCCCCACAGGTGAGCCCTGACATGGGGCAGTGTAGGAGTGACCGGCAATGGGCAAGGGGGAACAGGAGGGGAATAGAGCCTCTTACAGGAGTAATGGGCAGGGACCTTCACTCTTCCTGGCTGGCTCTGATGCTCCCGTCGCCTGCCAGGTGCTCCCTTCTGAGTAGCTGGGATATGGTTGCTAGAGTTAACAAGAAAAGACAGCAGACAATGCAGTGAAATTTGAATTTCAGTTAAACAACACCTAATTTTTAGTGCAAGTATGTTTGATGTGATGTTTGGGATATACTTCTGCTAAAAAGTATTCATTGCTCATTAGAAATTTAGGTGTCAGGATTGGGGGTGTACCTTAGTGGTTGAGCACTTGCCTAGAACGTTCAATCCCTAGGTTCAACCCTCAGCACCACAAAAAAAAAAAAGAAAGAAGAGATTTGGGCTAGGGATTTAGCTCAGCGGCATAAGCACCTGCCTTGCAAACGTGTTCATGAGTTCGATCCCCGGTACTGATAAAAAAAAAGAAAAAAGAAAAATTTAGGTGTCACTAGATATCCTGTGTTTTCTCTGGCCACCCCCAAGTAGGAGGGCTAGAAGCTTTGGGGCTCTTTCCTAAGGGTAGCCTGGGGCTCCCTCTGGAGGAGCACTCCTTGGGGAGCCACCTGCGGACTTTGTAAGCAGGGTGGGGCTGGGGACACACAGTGCAGAAAGAGGAGGATAGAGGCGAAGATGAGCCACTTGCTAGTCTCCTAACCTGTATTTGGGTCCTGATGGCCCTTGGATGTGTGGACTCTTAAGTACCCCCTGGGACAGCAGTGGTCCCAGGACTGGAGGGTAGTGTCCCATGGCTGCCTTTCCCAGGCAAGGCTGCTGTCTGGTAGTATTCTGTGGGGAAGGCCTGACGTTCCTGGGGTGGGCTGGGGGGTGATTTGGGTTGGGTTAGGTGGATAGAGATGGTGTACTCGCCAGAGGGGGCCAGGTGGGGCCAGGCACAAGGTCAGGAATGGCACCCTGCTATGTAGAGCCACCTCCATGGTCCACGCCCTCTGGGCACAGAATGGAAATATCCATCCAGTGCCCTCTCCAAGCCCACCCCCAAGGCCACGGAGCAGCCTGTGGCATGCCATTCCATGGGCTAAGCTCACTGAGTTGGCCTTCCGGGGCAGAGAGGGCAGGTCTTTATTGGAAAGCTTAATGAGGTCCTAACTGCTCCCACTCGTGACCCCTCACGAGCTCACCTTGGCTCCATTCCCCGTGGTCAGGAAGCTCGGGGCAGCGACAGGGGCCTCCTGCCAGCTGGTGGAAGTCCAGCCCCCCACAGCCAAGGGGCCCAATGCCAGGCGGGCACTGCCCTGAGATGGGAGCGCACTTGCCGGGCTGCGTGCTCCACGAGGCCCTGCAAGGCCGCCTCTCCCCAGCCCCGGGGCTGCCTCCTCCCAGCCTTTCCCGGCACAGCCAGCTGGGAGTCTTGTGGTAGGAGCAGAAGGGGCCCGGGGTGCCGAGCTGGTGGGAATCTCTTCCGCTTCCTGAGCTCTCAGCTCTTCCCCAGCGTGCCCGGTGGTTTGGCCCTGTTTCTCCAGCCGTCTGCTGCCCGTGCTGCCTCTGACCGACATCGTTAGCGTGGGTATTTATATTTCATTAACGACATTAAGCCCAAATGGCATTAAAAGCAAAGCTGGTGATAAATAGCTTATTAATAAACAGGGAGTGCTCCTTGCTGCCTGGCCTCTCCCAGCCCCAGTATTAACCCTTGCTGACCTAGATAAATATGCTTCACCCCAAAGATCACGGCTTGAAAGATGGGGCAGCAACAGCCCGTCACACGTTCACCTTCTACCAGCTGCTCTCTGGTCCCTGTAACTTGGATCCCAGGCGGGCCAGTCTCGGGTCACTGCGACTCACTCAGCCCAGCCAGAGCTCTCACAGCCTCCGGTCAATCTCCCTCACCCTCCACTCGCCAGTTTTGCATCTGCAGGTCGAGTGTTTAGGAGACGAAGCTCCTCTCAGTCACAAGTTCAGATCTTCCCTCATCTCCTTGTAGCTCTGTCTGAAAAGAGGTTTTCATAGAGGATTTGGTGTCGAAAAGCATAACGCCCATCAAGATAATGGTGGCAGCCACTGAGCTAATCCCAGCTACTGGGTGCTAACTGTGAACAGGCCTTGTTGAGCACCTGCAGAGCCCCGGTCCTCCCGGACGCCCCAGGAGCGTCCCACTCTGCCTCATTTTAGGAGGGGGAAAGTGAAGCCGCTTCGCCAGCTGGGGCTCACATGGCAGCTGCTGGGCCCATGTCATGATGCATTGTCCCCCAAGGCAGGACAGGGCCACTCCTGCCAGGACTTCTCAGAACAGTAGCTTCAGTCTTTGCTTGACTCTGCCTCTCCTGAGTTTCCTGCCCTTGGGACCCAGCACTGTTATTCGACGCCCCAGTTGGGGCACATATGCTTGCATGGAAGCTGACTATCCAGAGGCCACAGCATGTACCCCACAGGCTCCCCCGTCCCCTAGACGCAGAGGTGCCCACAGGGATGTCCCCGGTGACTCCTGTAAGCAGGGACCTCCAAAGAGCCTTCTGGTTAGACCACTCTCTATGTCGTACCCTTCTGGGGAGGACAGATCAGCCAGGTCTTGGTTGCTTGGGACTTAAGTTAATGCTCTGGGGCTGGGGATTTAGCTCAGCAGCATAAGTGCTTGCCTTGCAAGTGCACAGTTGTGAGTTCGATCCCTGGTACCAAAAAAAATTAATGTACTGTTGGCAAAAAGTCATATCTTAACACCTCCAAGAATTCTGGAACCCTGGGTCTTCTCTTGCCATAGCTCCCTGGATGAATTCGTGAAAGTAAGACAAGAATTTGAAACCATGTCTAAACATTTGCTAAGAGGCCCCACTGCAAATCTGCCAAGGATTCTTGTCCTTAGCCCTGTCCATTAGGGGTTGCATGGGACACATGTGGCTAACAGGGACAGGGCTGTCTTGGAGTCCTGCAGGGTGGACAGGAAGCTGCCGCGTGGTCCCAAGGAAAGGACCGGGGTAGAGGACACAGTGCTGTGACCATCTGGTGGTGTCTAGTGAGCTCCCAGGGAAGATAGAGAGTAAATTAATTAGTAGGAGTCCCGCTGCCTCTGCCTGGGCACAGGACTGATGCTCCCGACCTATTCCCAAGTCAGGAAGAGCACAGGGAGGCAAGAGCCATAGGGCTTGTCATCAGAGAGGAATGCCAGTTCCGATGCCAGGAGAGCTGAGCCCAGCCACCATGAGGGGAGAAGCAAGCAGGCGGGGCCGGCAGGGAGGTCCACCTGGGAAGGCCAGTCACCTGCTCTGCCTGGGAAGAAGTTCCTGCTTGCCGTGGCTACACAGGGCTCGGCCACCACAGCAGAGCACAGGGGGTGGCTGAGAACTAGCAGCACGGCCGAGTCACAGCTGTCACCCGTATTCCACTTTAAATGAGCAAGTAGCTATCAGACACCCTGGAACAGGAGCACGCAGCAAGGAAAGGGCAGCCCGCAGCCAGCAGTCCAGAGTGGGAGCCGAGTGGGAGGTAGAGGCAGACAGGGAGGGACGGGCTCTGGGATGGGCTGGCTTGAGTGGCCACCCAGGCACCACTGTACAGAGCACAGCTTACCCTCGCTGCAGAGATGTGGGCACTCAAAGGCCTCTGACAGGGCCTCAGACCCGCTAGGTGCCAAATCATGGCTGGTCGGAGCCCTTACGAGCAGACCTACTCCTGACTCACGGCGGCTTCGCGCTGAGGACGGGTGCAGAATCGGGCATAGAGCAAGACACAGTGGCAGCGGTGGTAAGGGCAGGCCAGTCCTCCGCTAGTTCGGGGGGAGTGCGGGCAGAGGGCAGTCTTGGAACCAAGGGCAGCCAGGTGTCCGTGTACCTCAGGCAGCTGCCATGAGCCGCGGGAGAGTGGCTGGTGGTCTGCAGTACGGCGGGCCCTGCTGCCTTTGCAAGCACTTTGGTGGGACCAGGCCCCCGCCGCACGCACTGCATGTGGGCCATGGTTGGCAGACTCGAGGGCCACTCACCATCCCTGCATTTGCAGAGCCACAGACAGGGATTGGGCTTCTCTGCTCGTTTGCCTACCAGGGGTCAAGACGTGTTTGGCTCTGGGCTCTTCCCTGGATGTCTGGGTGGAATGTTTTCCTCTGGCATTGGGGGGGACATTGGTAGCCATTGCTTCTGCCACACTTTGACATGTGCTGGTCCGGGGAATTAGTGAGACCTCCCCCGCTACACACACACCTGTGGGATTCAGTTGGTTTCCTGGGATTCAGAGAGATGAGCATGTGCGGACCCCTGGTCCCTCTGCAGTCTCCCAAGAGCAGCTTCCCTTTTCTTCCCAGCCCTCCCACAGTCCGGTCCTCCTGCGCTCCCCAAGGGGAAGGTAGCCAGTGCCTCCTGGAGGAAGGGTCTGTAAGTGTTTGTCTTGCTTTCATGAGCCAGCAAGCTGGCCTAGTGCTGTCCCTGGCATGCCACGTGTCACCCTGAGGATTTTTTGAGCGTCCACTCCTACTTAGGAGGGACCCGCATGGGTAGGAGCAGTGGGGTCTGCTGTTTGTCCACCCAGCCCCACGTGGCCCAAAAGAAGGAGTGGGGCTGCAGCCTGGGAGACACTCCAGAGAGTGGGAAGTAGCGGCCTTTGGGTAGACACCTCGGTGGCCAAGGAATGGATCCAGGGCTCAACGGGCCGCACTTCAAGTGCACCAAAGGCCGAGCAGGTCCACCACGCTTTCTCTGCCTTACTCCCTCGCCTCCAGGGTGGCAGAAACAGCCCAGGCTGAGACACAGAGAGGGCGGCCCTGGGAGAGGTCCCGGGCCCAGGGCTGGCCCGTACTTGGGATGTAGGGAGCAAAGGGCAGTGCCAGCCTGTGGAGGGTGCTTTCCCCATGCCACCTCCAGGCGTGGCAGTCATCATGGGAGGCCACGGGATTGGGAAGGTGGGGGGGGGGTCATGTGTGTTCTCTCCTCTGGAAGCTTCTCCTACTTTCATTTTCTTTTCGCCACAGTTTTTTTTTTTTTCTTTTTTTCCTTGGGGTCTAATTAAAGACTTGGAGCCATTTACAGCCTGTGGTTGGCTTTTTATTTGGAGCCTTGGCAATTACCTCCTGCCCTAAAATAAGTTTCGATGGAGCAGAGGTAGGGTTTTTCTTTTTGGCCAAGTTCTAGACTTCAATTTTGCCGTGTATGCGTGTTTGCACACGTGTGTCGGGCTACATGTGTAACGATGTGTGACCAGGCCTTCTCCCCTCCCTTCCCAGACCCCGCCTCCTCCTTACTATCCCTATCTCCAGTGTCCCTTGGCCATGGAAGAGGCCTGGACAGCAGGAACCGTCTGTCCTTAGCCTCACCCTGCCTCAAGGCTGCCCCATGACAACAGCAGGTCACCTGCTGACCCTGTCCCAATTTCTGCACCTGTGAATGGGGCCAGCGGGCTGGGCACACTGGAGGCCTCCCTCCCCAGTGCTTTGGTCGTGGGTGGCAAAGTGGGGTGGGTGGAAGCCGCCCCCACCAGTGCCACCGTCACCACCAGGCCTCATTGAGCCTCCTTTGCTTTGCGTCTGAATGGAAGCACACACTGCAGTCTCAAAGCCCTGTCGTTGTTTGATCCCTCTTGGTTCTCCTGGTCACTGTGTGAGCAGGTCACTCAGTGCCCTTTTATACCAGGACCCTGTAGCCAGAGGTAATCAATGGCTTTTCTGATGTCCCTTGACTTAGAGGGGACAGAGCCTTGGGAGATCAAACCCAGGTCCTGTAATCTTCCCAAAACCCACACCCAAGTCCAGCTACAGAATTCGTGGGCGCAGTGCAAAAGCACAATGTGGACCTCTTGTTCGGGACTTAAAGACAACAGAACGTCAGACAGGGAAGGTGTTGGATCACGGGTGCTCATGTGGCTGTGCAGGTCACACGCCCAGGAAGCTGGCCCTGCCCACACCTCCTTCTGCCTCTCTCCTTACCTGCATGGCAAGGGGCTCCATCCTTCCAGGAGAAGGGTCTGGCCCACCTGGCCTCTGTCCTGTAAGGGCTCACAGTGCAGACTCTCTGGGGTTCCCTGAGTCTTCCACTCAAGGCCACCCAAGACCCTAGATAAGTCCGAGATGTGGAAATAAAAAATGAGCAGAAATTGAGCCTGGTGGTGCACACTTGAAATCCCAACATGGGATGCTGAGGCAGGAGGATGCCAAACTGCAACCCAGGCTGGGTAACTGTTGCGACACTATCTGAAAATTTTTTAAAAGCTGGGGATAGGGCCAGGGGTTTAGTTCAGAGGCACAAGTGCCTACCTGGCAAGCACAAGGTCATGAGTTCAATCCTCAGTACAAAAAAAAAAAAAATTAACAAGCCAGGGATATAGCTCAGTGTAAAGGTCCTATGTTCAGTCTCCAATACCCTTAAAAAAGAAAGGACTTGATAAGAGCTCGGTTTTCCTGGGGTAGAGAGTGATGCTTTGGAGACTCCCTTGATCCCACTGAAGAGTTCTTTGAGATGATTTTTCTGTCAAGCCAAAGCAAGTGGTGACCTGCCAAAAATATCTGGGTCACATGAGGTTCTGATTGCTTTGCTTCGGGTAGAAGGTCAGGCGGCCCATTGCTCGGGCTGGTCTGGGGTTTCCTAGACGGTTACTGAGGCCTTGGAGTAGCCGGGGGCTCTGACCGATGGGTGGTGGAGGGACGAAGCAGATAGCCAGGCCCCGATCTGTGCGTGTCCCCGTGTGTTTATGTGCCAGGAGGGGACACGGCTCTCTTGTGCCAGGCGGCTATTTAGGTAAGAGCTGTTGGGTGATTGGCCTTCGCCTGCCCATCTGGGACCATGTCCCCCTTGCCATCTCACATCTCGCTGAGGTACCCCTTGTCTGTTACGCTGGTGCATCCCCAGCGTACCAGAGTCTGGGTACCAGAGTCCCGGCCCCAGGACCCCACCTCTGCTCTCTGTAATGTACCACCTCCTCTCGATTCTGGACCTGCTTCAGGGTGACACACGTCCTGAAAGCCACAGCAGCTATTTTTTTTTTAATGAAAAGAGGAACAACTTTCTCTAAATTGGGGGGAAGGCAGGGGTGGGAGTCCCCCGGCCTGAAGTCTGAGACCGTTGGAGTACAAGAGGGCGAGTGCCCGAGTTTCCAAGGACTGATTAGATGGTACGCCAAGTGTATTAAATTTTGCAGACATTTTAACAGCAATATGCTAGATAGTTGGGTGTCCCCTGAGGCAGCTGGATTTTTTATATCCTTCACAGAAGGTCAGAACCCTCTTCTGCCTGCCTCCCCCCGCCACCCCAAGCTCTCTGCTTCTCTCTCGTGCTCACCCTCCCTCTCCTCAGCAGTTTCCCTCTTCTCACTCTCCGCTCATCTCCTCAGGAACCTTAAAGATGTCGCGGGTCCCTGCCAGGGAGCAGGGGCGGGCACCCCTTCCCGCCTGCTCTGCCATCACCGGGGGCGGGGAGGGGGGTGTCCCAGAGGTCTCTGAGCCACAGAGGGGTACAGATGGGGAGCTGGCTTTCTGTTTCTGTTTCTCTCCTGCATCCCCTCCTCCCCATTACCCTCCCTCCTTATTTTTATAGAAAAAAGGCAGGAAAAGAATCCATCTGGCGTATGAATAATTGAAATGGCTCAACTCTGTTCCTGGGGTTGCTGTTTGTTCTCAGCCCCCCCGGCCCAGCCCATCCCCCTGAGTGTGGGTCTCCAGGTGGAGAAGGAGGATGCGGGGCGTTCTTCCAGGGGTCTCCGGTGAGGCCCAGGGCTCCCCTTAACCTCGGGCCCCTTCTCCCCAGGACCGACCAGTCTGAGCCAGCCCAGCTCTTTGGAGTTGTGGTTTCATTCTCACCGTCTGTGGGTGCAGCCAGCCCCTGGCTAGAGTCTCTCCAGATATCACTCAAACTCGAATGGCTGCCTGGCCCTTGAGCGTCAAGGGGCAGCTTCTCTGACATTGACTTCTCCCAGGGTCCCCCAGGTTTGGTTTATGCCCAGACTCCTCTTGTCCCCCTCAAACTCTGCCCTTCTGTGCTGAGGGCTCTCTTGCCCTCCTGGAGCTGTCTCAGCCACCACCCCGGAAGCTGACTGGCACCTTGCTCAGAGGCCTGAGACGTCAGTGTCCCCCTGCTGTGCCCGTCCTGCCCCCAGCCACCTGGCCCTGGCTCCTCTCAGCTGGAAGATTTCCACTGCTCCAGGGCTTCAGCCTTTGGGTTAAGGACTGTGCTCTGTGACTGTGTGTGTGTGTGTGTGTGTGTGTGTGATGAGCTGGGAGAAAGCACCTGAAGTTGGGGCAGGGTAGGAGATTAGGACAAGGACTGGTGTGGGGACATCTTGGGCTCAGGCCTAGCTCAAGCCTGCTGCCTGTTCACACTGGTGACACAGCCAGGACCAGCCATAGCCCTAGCCCCGTGTCTGGGCTGAGAATTCACTGTCTCTTTAAAAGCATTTAGAGGAAAAACAAAAGAACTTTAGCACATTAATTCTAGATGGAGATGGGCCTCCAGATGACAGCCTGCTCCTCAGGTCCCCTGCGAGCCAGCTGCCCTCGTGTCTCCGGGCCCCTCTGGCCTCCGCTGGCCCTCGAGCCTCCCTTCCTTGCTTCTCAAGAGGCTGACGTAAGGGCTGCGTGAAGTGTGAGTGCAGCTCCGCCGGAGAAGTCGATACTCCCGTTTGTCTGTTTGGGACATCACGCTTGTGTCACGGGCAGGCTATTGACCGGCAGCCCCGGGCCCTGTGGTTGTAAAGTGCATCTCAGGACCACCCGGGGCTGGGGGGAGAGGGCGGGCCCAGGTGGCACCGCAGAGCAAGGGGCCCTCCCCTGTGCTTTCTGGGTTCACCACAGATTTCTGGGTTCATTAAAAAAGGGGGAGAAGCCCAGTCAGCAAAAAGAAAGAGAGAAAGAAAAAAAAAAGACCCAGCTGAAATTCAAATCAAGTTTGTTAATATATGACTATAAATATATAATAAATATAAAAGTCGTTTGTAAAGACTCCTACACATGTTATAAAAGCTGCAAAATGTCTGGCATTCCAGGGCCTGGTTCGAATAATTAGATATTTATATCCAATAAAACTGGCTTGATGGGGAAATCGTTTCCCTCGGTGTGGATCCTCAGTTGAGGATGAGTTTCGGTGGTTGGGTTTTGTTTTTTCTTTTCTTTTTTTTGTCTTCTGACAATAAAACCAGGGGTTTGGCACCCACAAATGTATTTCCCATAAATATCTAAATCTCTTTTTTTCCAGCGTGAGCTCTGCTAGACGGGCCCTGCCACGCAGGCCGCTTCTCCTCGCCTTTTCAATTTTGCTAGAGACAAGTGTCTGCAGCCCATCCCTCCTGCTCCCTGGGCCTGACCTCCGGGTCCATGTCCCAGCACCTTGCATCTGCTATCTGATCCCTCCTGCCCACACCCATACCCGGACAGCTGCTAGGGGCTATCTGATTTGCTGTTTTCTATTTTGTTTCGTTTGGTGTTAGGGTCTTGCCATATTATATAGTTCAAGCTGGACTTGAGCTCACTATGTAGCCCAGGCTGGCCTCAAACTCAGTGATCCTCCTGCCTCAGCCTCCCAAGGTTTGGGATTATAGGTCTGTTCCCTCTTTGGTGACTTTGCTGTTTTCCTTTGAACGGTTTTCTGGCATGGGACTTCCACTCTGGTTAGCCTTGAAAGCCCAGTTTAAGAATTTTTCTGATTGATTTTTTGTTTCTTTTTTTTACTATCTCCTGCCCCCAATTTTCAATTCCTCTTTCTCTGCCCACTACCTCTAGACCCTTGAGCTGGCCCCTTTCCTGGTGCATAGCCTTCTCAGCCCCTCCAGGGCGCCTGGAGCCCCTAGGGAGGCGGTGCCTCATTCCCCCAGCCTCCACCACGCCTCTCTTCCATCTGTTCCACAGTCGTGGGCAGATGGAGCCCGAAGGTGCGGCCGAGGGCTGTGACCTCTCTCTCCCATTATACAGATGTGGAGGTGAGGTCCCGAGTGGGGCAGATGGTGTGGGGAGTCGGGGGTTGGCATAAAGTTCCTACCTGGCAGGGGCGGAGCTAACCAAAATGCAAGATCCTTTGACTCCCAGCTGCTTCCTGGGGGCCAGTGGAGAATGCTCTGGACTCACTCGGGGACCTCAGCACCACTCAGGCTGAGTGACCTCACTTTTCTGAGCCTTGCTGTTCTGGGTGATCCTGACCGTGGAGTTAGTGCTTCTTGTGTGTGTGTGGTTTTTGTGTTTTGAGACGGGGTCTTGCTGTGTAATTCAGGCTGACCCTCAACTCACTATCTAGCCCACGCTGGCTTTTAACTTGCCTGTCTCAGCCTCCCAAGGGAATACAGCTGTGTGCCACCGTGCCCTGTATAAACTCTAGGCCCACTAAACTAAATTGATACAAAGCCCCCCAGGGGTGCTAACAAGTGGGGGGTGGTCAGTCTTCTCCTTCACTGCCATGTGAGGACACCCCCCTCATCAGGCCACTGCCATGCTGAGTGGACCAAGACTTTGTCTCAGGGCTCCACCTGCCTTGTGGGCTGCTTCTGCCCTCTCCCCAAAGGGCTGGTTCCCCCTCTCAGGAGGGATAAGAGCACCTTGTGCCGCCCCATGTCCTCTGAGATTCACAAGCAGGAGGACCCCAAGCAGGCGTTGGGGTCAGGGTTCAACCCCAGAGGGAGGGTCTGGAGAAGCAAAAGTGGACTGCAGTGCTGGGACAAAGGGCAACCTCCGGACAGTGCCGTGCCCAGGGCACTACAGGGGTGGTGGCTCCATTGTTCTGACAAAGGTCTTTCGGATTGGATGGCGCTCTGGCCAGGAGGCCAGCACAGGGCGCTCTGGAGAAGGTCTGTGGGCCTCATAGGAGCTGCCGCCGACGTTAATTACAGAGCCGTGAACAGTGAGCATAGACAGTCCCGAGGTGCAGCTGGGACGGGTGAGTGATGCCACCACTGCATGCCAAGTGCCCCATACCCTCCCACCACTCTGCTCTCCTCCTCACCAAGGACCCTGCTTGTTTGTGTCGGGCTTGGTTGGTGGCGCTGGCCCTTGGGAGATACCCCTTGTATGACACACAGAGCGGCACGCGCAACCGTCACCGGCCCAGACGGAGCAGGAGTGAGCTCGGGCACATGCAGGACCGCCTCCCAGGTGGACTCTTCCCTGGACACCTTGTATACCCAAGGGACCGGGCATTGGCCTGGACAAAGAGGCCAGGCCCCCAGATGACACCCGCGTGGCTTGTTTTCCGTTGTTGCCTATTTTTCTTCCTTCTTCCCCCACCAACCCCCACAAAATTAAAAAATAAAAGTAGAGGAAGACGAACAACTCAAAGCAGAGCTCAGGCTTCCTATGACTGGCTCACAGAGAAACCAGTCAGATCTCCCCTTGCTGAGAACATTTTGACAACATAAAATTGCTGCTGGAATGTGACTTTAACGAAAAGGAAAAGGGAAAAAAAAAGGAGAAAAAAAAAAACCCTTCCTTCATGCATATGGAGTTTTTTGGAAAAAAAATGGTATTTTAATGCTTTCTATTAAATTGGGACTAAAAGTGGTGTCTTAATTTGCATGCATTAGCATATTTGCATATAGATCACTGAAATGGTAGAAGAGAGAAGAGCCTTTAAATGAAAATTCTTTTAAAGGCACAAGCCTCCCTCTCCCCCTCTCCCTCTCCCTCTGGGATTTGCGCTTGATCTTTCCCTCTCACCTCCAACCCCCATCTTTGTGTCTTCCTCAGCTGTGAATGGACCAGAGGGTGGGGACTGTACCTGGCTGGAGCTGGTTTAGGGTGGAGTCAGTCTGGAAATCCCTGGGCCCTCGGTGGCCAGGTGCAGCCCCCTGGTGCAGGTAGGGTCCCAAGTAGGGTTCTGGCCATGGCTTGTAGGAGGGGCCTGTGTCTGTGACCCACAGGCTGGTGGCTGGGCCCCTGGGCCTGCCATGGACACCTGTCTTGCCGGCCATAGGCCTGGGCCTGTGTCCACTTGGTAGCAAAGGGGGGTGGTGGGCGCTCTTCTCTGCTTCTTTGCTGTACCAGCATCTTGGGATGGAGGTGTCCCAGACTCTCCGTCTTCCTGACCAGGCAGGCCCAGGCTGCCACATTGCCTTTATCACTTGGCTCTTAGGTTCCAATGTCACCTCCTTGGGGTGCCTAGAGCAGCCTCCCTCGCTGCTTAGTCACTGTCACCTGCCTTGTTTCCTTGTCTTCACAGAACTCCTGAGTTGTTCATTTGATGATTTACCCCCCTCACTCCCTTCCCAGACAAGGGCAGACTCCGCAAAAGCAGGGCCTGGCGTGGGTCTTGTTCACTGCTTGGCCCCAACTGCTTTAGCAGTTGCTGGGTCCATCATGAGTGTTGAGTGACATTTGTTGAGTGAGCACAAGGCAGAGCTGGTGTCCCCAGTGTCACTCCTGTCCATTCACGGTGCCCTTAGTGTCCTAGACGGCTTTCAGTGTTCTCGGTTTGGCCCAAAGAGCAGGGTCCACATTTGGCCAGGACGAGATGATTCGAGGCTCTCCAAGGGTGTCTAGGTCTGTTCTTGTTCCTTTGGGTGGCAGCCTGATGTGAGGGCCTGGCCTTGGTGACCGGGAGGGCAGGGTGACCTGTGGGATGCATCTAGCTTCTGAGACTTGTTGAGTCTGATAAAGCCAGGGTCCCCTTGTGGCAAGCGAAAGATTCCTACCCTGATAGCTTCATAACTCTCTCTTGAGCGCTGCTTTTCCAGGAATGAGAATCACCCAGATCTCAAAGCCTTCTGGGTGGTGGAGCCCTAGGAAATCCCACCACCTTCCGTTCCGGGGGGCAACCAGGGAAGCGAGGTCTGCACCAACCCTCATGTCCCTCCTGCAGAGGTTAGGGCTTTCTGAAAGGCCCCTCCAGGCTGACAGCAACCTCGGCTCCTTGCCCAGCCTGCAGGGGGAGGGCCCAGAAGGGTGAGAGGAACACCCAGGGTTGGAGTGGGGCTATGCCTCCACCACTAATGAAAATCGGAAACCAATTGAGCAGGACAAGGTGCCCAGCCAGCAGGTTGTGGGAACGAGGAGCCTAATGGATGTGGCTGGTGGGGAGAGCGGATGCCTCATTGATCGCCCAGTGGCTATATTTATCCACCTTGGGTCTGTGGCCCCAGCAGCTGGATGGTGCTGGGATAAATAAATGGCCACTGAAATATTCATGAGTTGCACACGCACATCCGTGGTCGGGGGACTGCCAAGAGCCTTCTCTTCCTTCCTCCACCCTGTTCCCCTGCAGTAGCATTTCAGGAAATTCCTCCCACCTGGGCCAGGTGAGGCGTGGCACAGCCCCACTGGGCACTCAGCCCAGCACATGGCCCTTCAAGCGTCTGCAGGCTTAGGCACCTCCTGCCCTGGGCCCTGTGACTCGACACAGGCTGGTCCTGCCTTGCCTTTCTCTCTCCCATGGCTTCCCTGTTCCCGTCCTTCAGTGATGGATTAGATCTGTGGGGCCATGGCTGTTTGCTTGGCCCTGTGTACCCTCCCAGGCCATGTGTTCCTCAAGGGTGAGCCTGTGGTTCATTGGTACCTGCTTTTCCCATGGTGCCTGGCATGTTGCTGGGACATGGTGGCTGGCACATTGCTGGTATGTGCTGAGTGAGACTTAGTGGTGGGCTTGAGTCTCAGCTCCGCCCTGTCTTACAAGGGATGCTACTTCGCCAGACTCAGTTTCCCTCTCTGAAAAATGGGAATCAGAGCAGTGTCCCCAGTAAGGGCCTGGAGCTTTCCAAATCTGCTCTAGAGCAATTGAAGACACAGTTCGGGGCTGGTGCAGACGGCTGAACCAGACTCTCCAGAGGAAGCAACTGAGGACTCTGTGGGCTCGATAAGCCTCTCAGTGTCCTGCTGCTCACTGAGGTTCTGAAGTCCTGGCTTATGGCCTCCCAATGCCTTTATCCAGGTCTCCTATGCTCTCCAGCCCCAGGTAATAAAGCCAGAAGTAGCGGAGAGGATCATCTAGAGTGGCTGGCAACCAGGCACCCTGGAGAAGCTGCCTGGCTTGGGGTTGCCAGAGACCAGCTGAAACCGGCACAGGAATGCTCCAGGGCAGGGCCTGGAAGTGCTGCCGGTGCTCCCCACCAACAACAGGTGGGTGGGACTGGGGCATGGCCATCTGGGCATCATCCATGCCCCGGGTGGTCTGTCACCGGCAGAGTGCCCAGGAGGGTGTGGACACAGTGCTCTTTGGGGGTCTCCCCTCTGCCTTTAACTTCACATCTTTCCTCCCTCAAAAGAAGGCAAGGGGCCACCTGCTGGCACCCGCGTAGGAGCAGTGGAGTTCATGATGTAGTGGCTTGACCAGAGCTGGCTGGGTAGGCAGCGTCCCCCCGACCTGTGCCTGCAGCCCAGATACCCTGGGCACCTACAGCTCACACTGCCTTCCTGGTGCAGCTCCAGGCCATGCACCGCTGGCCTTTTGGATGGCACCAGGGCTCATCCCCTGCTAGGCAGATGCCCATGTCTCAGAAACCATTTGACCCCATTTAACTGAAGGGGCTGAGGTTAAAGCCAGCCATCTGTGGCCATCTCTGAGGGCTTGGGGCACAGAAAGCCGTGGAGTGGCTAGGGATGGGTGAAGGCAGAACTTCCATCCCTAACGCTGAGCAGAGAGGTGCCAGGCACCCTCCTCCTTGCCAGCCCAAGTTTGATTCAAACAGAAGCAAACTTTAGGGACAGCCCTGGCGCTGCGTGGAGCGGGCTGAGCCTGCAAGTGGCAGCCAGAGCATAGGGAGGCAGCCCGACAGCCCTGGCGCCTGACTCCAAGGTCCCCTGTCCCCTCCCAGAACTCCCGGTCCGCGCCCGAGTTTGCAGGCGCCTCTCTTGTCAGCTCAGAATGCAGCTTGGGGCCCATGGCGGCTCAACCTTTCTCTCTCCCAGAGCCCCGGTCTAATCAACCCCTATAATTTATGCAGAAAATATGATTTATATTTAATTTCACCACACTTGCATTGTTAATTTGAGATGTAATTAACCCGTCGCCATGACAACTAATTTTGTGATGCCGTAAATTACCGCCGTCTTTTCATCAAAATTCAGTTACTTTGGCTCCTGTGTGCAATGTACTGATGCAATTAGGTTGCTAAGGGCAACTCAAAAGTGTTCAATTTCTTTTGTGCAACTGCAGTGGGGTAGAAGCTCCCTCTCGTACTCCCAGGGTCCTGTTAGCCGTGGGGCGGGGAGCTTGGGGTACGCGCCCGCCCTAGAGGAATGCCATTGGAGAGCCCGCCTGGGTGGGCGCCCCCTGCCCCTGCTCCTCTGCCTCCCACCCTCTTCTCTCCCGTAATTGTTTTTAAACAGTGGCCCCTGGACACTTGCTCCCCTCGCAGGACCTCAGGGCAGCAAAAGGCCTTTTGCTTCCTTCCCCTCTGCCTCGCACCTTCCTGCCCCAGACGTTCGTTTGGGCGCAGCACTTGGAAGGGAAGAAAACCACCTTGCCTTTCTTCTCTCTTGGTGTCGAACTTGTTTATATCTTGTTTATATAGATCTTCCCTTCTCTCTCTCTCTCTCTCTCTTTCTCTTTTTCTTTATTTAAAACAAAAACCCTCTGTGTTGCTTTTGTCACGTTAATTCCCATTTTGCCAACACCAGGGGCCCAGGCAGACGAGTTACCAAGGAACACAAAATTTTAATTAGTGTATTTTAATCATTCAGGCTTTCCGAGCTAATCCACATGCCCTAGAGAATTCCCGAGATGCAGCTCTGCCCTGCTTTACCATTTATTGTTGAGTCTATTATAATTACTGTTAGCAGGTGGGGACTGGGAGATGTTTATTATGAGTTTTTCATCTTTAGTATAATTACCGAAAAAAACAAAATAAAAAAATGTCGTTGTATTTTGTTTCCTAGAATTTTTTTTTCCAGGGGAGGGCATGACCATGGGATCTTTTCCCCCTGCCTCTTCCCAGGCAGGTGAGTTGGAGTTTCCACGCCAGCAAACACACACTCTTGTAGGTCAGTGCTGAGCATTCAGGCCCAGGAAGGTGGGAGCCGTCTGTGCCATCAGGCCTGGGGCTGTCCGCTCCACCCCACGCGTGGCTGCTCTACACTGAGAGTCAGAGCCGAAGCTGACAGGCCCAGGGCTCCCAAAGCCCTTTGAGCCAGTGGCTCTGGCTGGTCTGGCCTGGGTCAGTCTGGGGACTGGCCAGAGTGGACCTGGTAGAGGTGAGAATGGCACCTTACATGGTTATACATATAGGAGTTAACATTTATTGAGTATCTAATAGGTGCCAATCCCTGTGCTGTGCTTTTTACCTGACTAATCTCACTTTGTCCCTCCGTAACCCTCCAGTGCAGATACCAACACCAACTCTGATTTCATAGAGGAGGGGCCAGTGCTCTGGGTCATAGAGCTAAGAAGCCACAGCAAAGGATTCAAACCCAGAGCTCAGGTGCCTGCCGACTGTCGACTCTCCTGAGCAGACCTTCCAGGTCTTGCCAGAAATGCCGCTTCCTCCCTGAAGCCATCCTAGATTGCTCTGAGATTGAGCTGGGATTGCTTTGAGACTGTGTCCCTGCAGTTATAGTTGCCTGGTGACTTTTCTGTTGGCCTCTAGGAGCAGAGACGGGTGGAGGGCTTTTTGCCCCTGCCCTTGATGGGATTTGATGTGATCCCTTGTACAAAGGCGGCGCTCTCTGTAGGCCTGCAGGGCTACATAAGATGCTGCATCTTGACCTTCACTTGGTAGTGTCAGTGCCCCTGAACATATATGTCCCTCAGAAATGCTGCTGTCCCCAGAAGCCACTGGGTCTGTGGGTCCCTCAGCTTCCAATCCTGCAGGAAAGGCTGACCTGGGGCCCCAGGTGAAGTTTGGGCCCTGTCCTGGGAACTCTTGAGTGTGAAATGGAAAACCAGTAGCCTTAGCTTCTGTGCCCCAGGCTTCTGTGTTGCTGGCATCCCTGGGAAAGTGTCCCAACCTCTTACTCACTTTCTCCTCTTCAGCATCAGTTTTCACAGGTTTTCCCTCTCAGTGATAATTTTGAAGTTTTCCTAGAAAATTCCACGTCTCTGTACTAAGGCCAGGCTAGGGACTGAGGCCTTTGGCTTTCCCAGGGAGTTAGGAGCAAAATGTGCTGGAGCCGCCTCTGTTCCTTTCCAGCCTGGCTCCCCAGGGATGGTGGGGAAGATAATTAGCATGTCCCTGGGAAGGGGCCCGAGGGGTGCTGTGAACTGCACACTGACTGGTGAGGGCACTCCCTGTCCAGCTCTAAATTCTTGGGTGCCCTCTCTGCCAACTACTCTTTATGTTCTGATGAAGGACAGTGGGGCTCACCTGCACCCCAAACTGCTGCTGCCTCCCATAGAGAGGCCGGACCTGCTCAAGCCAGGGGTGATGCGCCCATTTCCCCAGTCCTCATTATTTGCTGGAAGTGTCTCCCAAGTCTGTACTCCCCGGGGTAACCATCCCACCCCAGGTTGTAGATCTTGAGTATCTCTCATGCAAAAACCCAAACTTCAGAGTGTCCCAAAACCTAAAACTTTTTTAGCAAAGACAGTAACACCACACTTGACCTTGTGTGACTGGAGTAAAGTGTAGACATACTAAAAACACTGGATGAATTTACCTTCTGGCTGAGTGTATGTATGTGAAACATAAGTGAATTTCACGTTCAGATTTGGCTTCCATATCCAGGATTCTCCATGAATATAATTATTACATTATATGTAAGTAGTGTTAGTGCATACAAATATTCCAGAATTTTTTAAAAACCAGAATTACTTCTGGTCCCAGGCATTTGGGATAAGGAATACTCAACCTTCGCCTTTCACGTAAGGAAAACTACGATGTGTAGTTTTCCTCAAATGCCGTGGCAGTAGCAGCTAAATAGCCCTTCCCCAAATCCAAAAGTTACTGTGGGGCGAGAGAATCGTCCCTCCTGTGCCCCAGCCCTCAGGGTGCAATGCGTAGATTTTTCCGTTCCAGTGGCCTGAAGATGCTTTTAGGATCTTTTTATATTCCTGAGGGTACAGAGGACCCCTAAAGTTCTAGGTTGTACGGATCTTATTTATCAATAGTTACCGCGTTAGAAAATTAAAAGTGAAAATTTTAGAAACATTTATGACTTTAGAGTACCAACTGTAAATCCCTTACATTAACATAAAGATTTTATTTATTTATTTTTTTGGAAAATAGCTATTTTCCCAGACAAAATTTTAATGAGAAGACAGGGGTCACTTTTTTATTTCTTTGATGTCTGACATAGCTGAATTCATGTACGTACGTTTGCATGTACATGTGTATGTATGGGGCTGGGAACTGACCCCAGCACCTGTGTAGAGGAGGGAAGTCCTCTCTCACGGTGCATTCCCAGCCCTAATGTCTGACTCAGTAGCCTGCTTCTCCGTCAGCTTCCGTGCTCTGTCCTTTCTGGTCGGTTGTTTCAGTTGAAGGCATTGTAGAAAATCCAGCTTCATATACTTGTGCAGTTGGAAAAGGGAGGAATGTTTCCTCTGCCCTTGCAGATCATGGTGGGCATTACCGTTCTTTCATACTACGCCAAAACTCAGCAAGCGGTGTTCTCACCAGTGTTCCCTGCGGTGTGAACTTCGGGTCCTCTGTTACAGTAAAGCCCACTGGTCTCTTTCACACTTGATCTGCTCACTCCCTGAGCTGAGCCTTTGTAACCTTATACCATGGGATCATCAGGGAAAAACTGATTCGCTGAGAAATTCGGATCTTCCGAATGTTGGCATATTGCATGTCTTGAGATTTTTAAAAATCAGAGTCATTAGTATCATCACTGATACCATCAGGAAAGCTGCCAAGCGTCAGGATGCTGTCCGAGTCACCATGGCAGCTACAAGTCTTCCAAAAGTCTCATCTTCACGTGGAAGCTCAGATTTTATCGCTGGCAACAGATGTTTGCAGGCTTTTCCCCTGGAAGTGACAGGCTTGCTTTGGTCATTGGTGAGAAAATAGCTGCCAAAGCAGCAGAATGCTAGTGTCCACTGGTGGCTCTGAGATAAAAGTGGCATCCCAGGAAGTAGGCTCCCAGTTCTGCCACACAAGTTCATTTCCTCAGCCAAGCCTTGGACCTGAGTTCGAGGCAGGAGAACTCCAAGGGTGCCTCCCTTTCACCCCCTTGGAATCTCAGAAAGACACGTACGCAAGGGCCAAGTTTTCCTAAAAATCAACAGCGTCTGTGGCCCCACGAGGGGCGTTCGTAAGTGAACTGGAGTGGGGTTGCTGGTTTCCTGAGCTGTAAGTGCTTGTGCCACTGCTGTGATTTGTGCCACACACTGAAAGAAAAGCATGTCGCCCTTTAGGATTACGGTGGAAGTAGCTTGGGCTTTAGGGAGCCCCTAAAAGGCTTTCAGGAAGCCCCAGGGACCTCAGACCACTCTTTGAGAACGGCTACCAGCAGCCACTCTGGTCTCCTGACTCAGGGGTCTGACCCTTGACCCTGGCATCATCGGAAAGGCTGTGCTCCCTGCCACTTCTCGACTGCAAGCACAGCCCCCCGCAGGCTGGGCTCTGCCTGGGCACTGCCCACTGAAGCCGCAGTGGGAGAGACAGCAGTGGACGGAAGGTCCGCATGGGGCAGCTGGGAGAGCAGAGGGAGGGAGCCACCCCGGCCTGGCCACACTGCAGTCTGTGTCTCAGCACTCACAGTGGACACTAGAGCTGCCCTGGCCCACGGTGCGAGGAGCCTCTTCTTCCTCCCAAAGCCTTTCTGCAGCCGTCTTGTCCCCATTGGGGTGTAGCGCTTGCCGCCCCCACCCCTCGGTGGCCCCATTTCCCATTGGCCACCTGCCCTCGTGCTGGGGGCCATAGAGCCCAAGGCAGGCTGCCCCCTCCGCCTCCCCCTCCTCCCCAGCTGCCTTCCCCAGCACGGTAGCCTGTCCAAGACTCTGGGTTTTGTCCCCTCGATCCGGGCACCCTGAGAGTGAGAGAAAATAGCGTCCGTCCGGTGAGCGGGGGGCAGGTCTCTTGTTTTCACCTCTCAGTGGCTGGTTTTCCCAACTTTCCCATCCCAGCTCCCGCAGAACAAAGGGTCTTCGGCCCCCATGTGCTGGGCCGAGCCCAGCGAGGGGACTCACCGGCATCTCTTTATTGAGTCTTCAAGCGCTGGCCGGGCACTCCATTAAAAAGCCATTCCCCTTTGTGCTGCCTGGCCCCCAGCTGTCCCCCCTCTCATGTGACGGTCGGTCACAGTTGTAAAACAACAACACACAGAGTTGGCAACTAACGAGGCTTTTTTTCAAGCTGGGGTCTCCATAGCAACCCCCGTCAATCACCCCTCAGGAGTGCTTTAACCTGACCAAGAGGGGGAAATAAAAAATAAAATAATAATAATAATAATAAAATAAAAAAGAAGTCAGGAAAGAAAGAGTTGGAAAGAGAGCGAGAGGCCAGGAGACAACCGGGGAGAGAAACAATAAGAAAGTTTCTGGGGTTTGCTCCTTCGGTTGGAACACACATGAAAATTTCATCAGCTGGACAGGATTGTCTCAGGGAGCAGAGGGGAAGGCGATCATTTTCATTTTCACATGGAGTTTGTACACTGCCGCTGATTTTACGAAGACTTCTGCCACTTCCTCCCCCGACTCCCCCCACTCCATAAAATGTTGGAACACGGCTGTCTCTGGGCAGAGCAGGGAGACTGTCCCCTGGGCCATCGTAGTAGGGATGATGCCGTGGGCCCAAACCCAAGGTGCCCAGGTCGATGGCCTGTGGCCAGCAGGCAGAGCTGCGTGGCGCTTGGCTCGAGTTCACTAGGGTGCCCGAGTCCGTCCCTGTGCGGGCCCGCGCCAGTAGGCATAGCCCACACTCTGCATTGGGAACAGTGCCAAGGGGCACTTGAGGGCCCCCAGCCTGGGTGCCATGTCATGTTGAGGGGGAGCTTGGGGTGGTTAGGCGGTAGCAGGTCTCTTCGTTCTTTACATGCTGCCTGTGCCAGCAGATGCCCTGTTCCCGGGCACGTGGCATCGTGCCCAGGGTGAGTTCAACCTTCCTCTGTTGGTACGGGGCCAGGCCATGGCAAGCCTGAGTTCTCCCCCACCTCGCCCCCTGACACTCATACACGCTGTCTGGCAGCTGGCCAGGGGCTCCACAGGTTCCCAGGTCTGCGCAGTCTAGGCACGGGCCGTGGGCAGCCCTGGCAGCTGCTGCCCGGCCCTTCTGATGCCTCTGATTGGGAAAGAGGTAAGGGCTGAGCCCAGCTTTGGTGCTCCACACTCAGAAAACCTGGCACATCGACACTTTTTCTCCCTGGAAGTGGTGAGAAGACAGGAGTCTCTGTCACGGCTCCTGGCACCTCAGGGAAAGGTTTTCTCACTAGCGGACCTGGCTTGAGGCCTCAGTGGAAAGAAGCAAAGAAGGGGATGCAAGGTGTGTGGAGCCTGAAGAGCTCCCGGGACCTTTTGGAGAGTGGACAGGCATCTGGCCGGTCTCATTCAGGGCACTGTGAGATGCTCCAAGGTCTCCAGGGGCCTAGGGGTAAAAGCGGACAGAGATGCTTGAGTTTGTGAGTTTTGAGGTGGCTGGATTTCTTCCCCTAGCCTTCCAAGGCCTTGTATACAGTTGGCACCCAGAGTTGTAAACACAGGCAGCTGTGAATAAATGAGTGAGTGGCCAGTGGGCAGGCCAGAGTGCCAGGGTTTCGGGGCTGCCTTCGGGATGTGGTGACTGAGGGCGAGACTCCTGGCTCTGTAGCTCTTGCGTGCCTGGTCATCCTGCTTCTCTGAGTCCAGCTGGGAACCACGGCAGGCCATTCCCTGCTTTTGTCCCCTCTCCTGCCCCTCCACCTGTGCTTGCTCTCTGCAGGCCTGGACACGGCCTCCTGGGTCTCCCCTCTCTGCCATCCCTCCATCCTTAATCCTCACTCACGTGCTCCCTTTGCTTCCAGAGTGTTCTGAAGCAGATACAGTAAAAGCCTGCCCATCACCTCTTCCCAAGTTGCTCCCCTTCACCCCAGCTTTCCCGGTGGGGGAGGTGGCCAGGAGCCCCACATAGTGCCACTTGCATGACATCGCCATGGGTGACAGGAGCTGACTCACTCCCTGACCCTTTCCTGCCATACAAAGTGCTGACCAGAAAAGGGCCCTGGGTTTCTGAGCAGCCTGTGCAACACGCCCCTGGTATCCCTTGGGAGCGCTGCGTGACGCTAGAGCAGGACCCTCCAGGGACCCAAGCAGCGCTGGTGGGGCACCGTCATCGTATCTCCTCTCCCAGGCATCCTGGGAAGCTCCTGCAGGAAAGGAATGCTAGCAATCTGCTGGTGTAGTAAACTGGCACCGCACCCGGGCAGGGCCGCCGTGCCGTGCCAGAGCCTAGTAAAGACGTTGGCGAGAGCCGCCTTCCCCGTGCCCGGAGTTTCCTCCGGCCTGGTTGGCATGCAGCCTCTAGCTCGGCCCGAGACAGCTCAAGGACGAAGTGGCCTCCTGGGTCGGCCCCAGCCCGGCCTGCCTGGTGGGCCACACCTCTGCCAGCTGCAGCGACAGGGACCATGATGGCGGCGAGGATCCCGTAGCATTCTATAAAAGGAGAAATAGAGTAGGGTGAGCAACACAGTGTCCAGAGTTCAGCCTGGGTCAGAAGCCCCAAAGCTGGGAGCCCTGACAAGTGAATGAGGGTGCAAACAGTGCGTCTCTCTTTTGGGGTCCGGTTGCCATTTAAGGACACAGGAGCTGAGAATGGCTTCACCCCGGGACGTGGTCAGCCTGTGCTAAACAGAGCAGTTGATGGAGGAAGTGGTGGGGAGGCAGCGCGTGCCCCTGGGTGGTTTGGGGTGTCACCTCACTAACCTACGCAGTCACTTAACACAGCCCCTGCTACAGAGAACGCCTGGCACGTGCTGGCCGTCAGTCATCGTCATTATTGCCGTGATCATTACTCCTTCCCAAAGCACGGAGGTGGACCTCACCCTGCCTTTCCTCCTTGGGACCTTGGACCTTGAACAAGCTGCTCCTGCTGAGTGCAGCTGGTGCTTTGAAAACATTCAGTGGGCTCCTGCGCCCCGCAATTGCTCACCACCGACACCTGGCCTGCGGTCCTAAGGCCCACTGCCCTCCCCTCCTTGCACCTCACTGTCACCCATCACTCACCTGTCGGGATTCCCCACACCATCCTCTCTCTAGCAGAAAGGGCTTCCCAGCCTGGCTTCCGAGCCTCCCCCAGGCTGGCCTCCCCCAGGCCTGGAGTCTGACTGTGCATTGTAACATAGTAGCTGAATGAACTCCAGTTTCAAAGGTTAATATCAAAATCTGGAGTGGATTACCTAAAAATTACTTACAACACCATTAAAATTCTGAACTCTTTTTGTTGTGGCTGTAAATTAATTTAAAATGTCAGGTTTTTTGAGAAATCCAATAAGAAATTGAGCCAACAGAGCAATCTGCAAACTGTCTGGCAAAGAGGAAAGTGTGTCTCTTCAATCGACAAGGAAAAATATGGAGCTTAACTGGAACCATATGGCTCAGTACTTGAGAGAAATCTGCAGAAGAGGGAGGGCAGGAGGGGGAGGGGAGGCGGCACTCAGCTGACAGCCACACACATGCACGCAGCGGGCTGGCCTCGGCGTTGGCATTGGCACCACGGAGGGGCCTGCCGCATGCCTGGCACACAGCCTACTTGGCTGCCCTGTGTCCATGGTCACCAGGCGGCTCTGGACTGAGACTTGGTCCGTGGTCTTAACACTTTCACATTGTGTCCACCCAGGGCACCCTAGCCAGCTGGGGAATTGTACCCCCACTCCTGGGAGAGCCCAGCTGCCCCCCACCCCAGGGTGTCAGGGGAGCGATGTGGGCATCCAGCTTCCCCGCCCAGGACAGCCACCTGCGGGTCTGCGAGGGCCGCCTGCCCCAGTCCTCTGTGGGCCCTCTCCCGGCCAACATGTGGTCCATATTACTCCTGAATTCCCCCAGATTTACAACACATTAAGTAATTTGTAGGTTATTTCAACTTCAATCTGCTAAAGTTGAGAAAATTAAAATTAAATTCAAACCACAAGGAAACTTCAAAGAAAAGAGAAAGAAGAGGAAGCCGAGTTCCTCCTCTCTTTCAGGTCCCCTTATCCGCCCCACCCCGCACCCCTCCACACCAAGTCCCCTAGTGCCTGCCTCCCTCTGGGCCTCCCTTTTCTTGGTCCACTCTGCTGCAGCCCGTCCCGGGACCTTCCCCGCTGCCTCTGGATAGTCGTGCCCAGATGTCTTCTTCGTGAGCGTGCGCAAGTCAGGGTGAACTTGGGGGTTTGTGCTGGAGACCCACTGGCTTGGCAGACGGGAAGCCCGTCTCTAACTTCAGACACGCTCTCTGCTCCCCTTCCCTAAGCCATCCCCCTGCCAGGGTCTCATTCCTGGCTTCCAACCCTATCTCTTTGCTCTCCTGACCCATTTCGGGGGGGATCTGCATAGCATCCCTCCAGTTCCCTATGTCCCTGGGACAGCTGGCAGCTGGTAGGTACCACCTGGCCCCTCAGCGCAATAGCTCAGTGTACCTTATTTTTGCTTTCAACCCTTTAAAACAGCCTTGTAAATAAGCAAACACTTGGTGCCAAGCACCTTCGGCACTTGGCCAGGCTGGTAAATATTTTAGTAGTGACTTGGTAACAGTTGTGTTCGCTTTGATTTCCTCAGAAAGGTTCTTGGTGCTGGGGAGGGACCGAGGCTCGGGCAAACGATTTGCTGGCTATTAATAGCCCGGCTCTGACCACGTGGCCCTCATGCTGACCCTGGGGATTGTATGCTGGGGTATTTTTAAAGCCAGAGTGGCCTTAGCTTTATACCCCTTTCGGCAAAGATAGAAAGGACTCTTCCACCTTCCCCAGAAGTGTCCCATAGTGAAAATGCTCTGAGGTCTAAGATTTGGGAAACTAGACTTGGCCCTGCCAGGAACCGGAAGGAAACTGGGAGATTTGGGCAGATGCTGGTGGTTGAGTGTGTTCGGGACCAACCCAGCACCATGGTTGGGACATGGGAAGAACCCCAAGGGGCAGGAAGAGTTCCAGAGTCAGGGGCAAGTGCAACAAGTGGAGGAGTGTTCTCAGAATCTAGCCGTAGGGGAGCCTCACCATGGGGTAGTGGGAGACAGGGGCAAGGAGGGAAGAGTGACAGAGGGAGGGAGCTCCAGCCTGGGGTCCCAGCATTCCCTCCAGGCCGACAGGGCCTTTCTGCCCAGTGCCAGGGAGCTGGTCTAGCCAGACCCACTTCACTGTGATACCATCCCAGGTTGGACACCGGGGGCGGGGATGGCGAGGTGGCAGGGTGGGCCCAGGCGTCAGACTTTAATAGACTGCTCAGAGTCATAGCCACCCACTCATCTGTTTTATGGGGTAGTTTTTAATGTACAGATGGGTTAGTTTTCAAGGGCTCTAAATCGTGGCACAATGAGACCGTAGCATTGTGCCCCACGTGCCCTACAGGCGATGCAGCGACCCCCTGTGGGGTGGGCACAGGCAGAGGAGGAGTGAGATCTAATGGTGGGGGGCAGAGCCAGAGAAAGTGGGTGCCTCACTGGCTGCTGCACCTGTCATCCCAGCTACTCGGGAGACTGAAGCAGGAAGATCCTGAATTCAAGCCCAGCCTGGGTGACTTAGGGAGACTGTCTCAGAAAAAAATAAAAGGGCTGAGAATGTGATTCAGTGGTAGAGCATTTGCCTCACACGTGTGAGGCCCTGGGTTCTGTCCCCAGTACTAAAAGAAAAAAGGCTGGACATGACAGTACACATCTGTAATCCCAGCACTTGGGAGGCTGAGGCAGGAGGCTCACTGCGAGTTTGAGGCCAGTGTGGGCTGTAGAATGAGTTCAAGACCAGCCTGAACTACATAGTGAGACCCTGTCTCAAAAAAATAATTAAAAAAAAGAGGAAGCAGAAGGTGGGCCTCTTTCAGCAAACACAGGCTCAGTTTCACCATGTGGACTGTTCCGCCTTCTCCACAGCCCCCTACCCACCACCATCCACTTGAGTAGGTGGGGCCACAGGCAGAGTCCTGTTCAGCTGACCGGCCGACCGGCTGCCACTCCCAGCCTCCTGCCCTTGCTCCCTTGGCTCCTGGCGCCAAGATGCGCCTCCCGTCTGCACCCACGCACACCCCATTGGTGCTGAGGCGCCGTGGGTGCGAGTCAGGTGAGTGGCAGACAGAGCGGCAGACCCAGCTCACCTTCTTCCCGGCGGGATGGGTGCCAGGGTTGTGCTCTTCCCGGAAGGCTTCCAAGCTCCCCCGCACGGCATCCTGTTGAGCCTGTTCTTGGGGTGCGGGGGCAGGCCTTTTTGGGGGGAGAGTGTCTGCCCCATGCTGCCCTGGCGCCAGCTCTTCCTGGAGGCCCGTGGTGGAGTTGCCTGAGGGAGGCATCTGGGCTGGGGCAGGCGATGGGGACATCTCAGAGTCAGGCAGGATGTAGCCATCTTCTGCCACCACCATGGCCAGCAGGCAGACGTGGATCCCTGGGCCAGTCTACACCGATACTCACTGTGTGCCAGTTGCTTTGTGATCCACGGGTTCTCCCATGACCCTCTGAAAGACACAGAGCCCCTCTCTGCACCCTCAGCTGGGGCGCAGCATCCATGGGGAGGCTCACGATCCTTGCGGCCACTCAGACTTGCCGAGCAGGGCTCCCCAACCCATCTCCAGTGTCCTTGGAAACCCATGGGGGTTCTAGGGAGGTGGCAGGAAGAGGTATCCTGTGAGTACCTACGTCATGTGAGTCGTCTGCTGTAAGACAGGCTCCCTTAGAGGACTTTTGTCTGCACTGAGGCCTTGGGTTTGGAACTGCACAGCATCCAGAACCCTAGTCCTTCACTACTAAGTATCTGGAGCACGACGTGCCTCTGCTTTCCCGGTTCCGTCAGTGCTCATGCCCCAGGCACAGGTGGAAAGGGAAGGCCATGGTCCTCCTGAAGAGTCCTCGTGGTTCTACCGAGCTGTTCAGGAAGCTGGCAGTGGTGACCATTGAGCCACCTACCTCGGTGTTGGTCACATAAAGGCAGGGTGAAGGCGCAGACGTGCTCAGCCTCGGCGGCTCTGGAAGTCTCCAGAAATTTCCACAGCTCCCTCTGCCTTCCGAATTAGATGTCACACTGTGCCAACCCTGGTTTCCCAGCAGGCACTGTGAGGACCTTGAGGGAAAAGGTAGAGCATGGAAGGGAAAAGAAGAGAGATAGAAGATGGTGACTGAGAAGACCCCTAGAGGCCCGCTGCGGCCTCTCTTCTTTCTGTCACAGGGCCCCACAATGCTTCCTCCAGGATCGCAGCAGGTGGCAAAAGGCAGCTGGCTTCCACAAGGCTGGAAGTTCTGCTAAACTGGCCCCCTGGAGCCTGTCAGGTCCCACAGAGACCGCAACCTCCCTCTTCCTGGCTTTTGGGTCAACACCCAGGTGGTGAGATGCATCCAGGGAAGGGAGATGACCAGCACAGTACTGTAGAAGGTTAGAGATGGACACTGTGGGGCCCAGGCCAGGTGGACTCTCCACCTTGTTGAGCCCAGCACTGGGGCTGATCCCAAGGGCGGCATGCTGGCAGGTGGCCAGTTGCCCTGTTTCTCCTTGATGCCTGCGTGGAGTGTCTTGGTTTGGTGCTCCCTGCGAGCTGGGAATGGAGGAGATCCTATGAAAATGATGATATGTGACAATCAGTCACAGCAATTAGTGTTTTGGTTAACAGGCCTTTTTTGTTTTCTCTCACCCAGACAGAATGTCACAAATAAATCCTCTCCTGCATTTGCATATTAATTGGATCGGAGACGTCAAGCATCTTTCATTAAAGAAAATGATCTGCATATTTGGAGACATAAAATAGTTATTTTGATGGGTTTTTTTCCCTAAGATCAGGGGGTGGGGGAGGTAGGTGATAGGAGCAGTAGAATGGAGGTAGCCAGCCCCCCCGGTCTGGAGTTAACCCTCTGTGGTCTGGAGTTGATGGGCCAACACTGGGTAGAGAGATAATTAATACGTAAATAACTCAAGGAGCCAAGGAGGGCCCTGGGCCCCGCTTGGCTGCTGTATAGAAGGGACCCTCGCTGGAGTTAATGGCCAAGGAGGCTGGCTGTGGGCTGCTTAGACTTGCTCTCCAATCCCTCCCTTGGGAGCCGGAGCTGTGCTGCCCTGGGGTGTTGCCCTGGGCAGTGGGCAGCAGGCAGAGGGTGTGGTCAGGTGCCCGCCCACCTTGTGTCTTGGAGATCTCCACTTGTCTCACCCAGCTCTCCATGTCCTCCTCTCCCTGACCCCTTGGTCAGCCCATTCCTCCAGCCTCGGCTCTTTCCCCGCAGCTCACCGTCTGTGCCACACTCCCTACTCTGTGACCTTGGACTTCCCCGTGCCCTTCTCATTCTTTGCCATCCGTCGTCTCTCCAGATGGAAAGTTTTCTGGGGGCAGCAGAAGCAAAGCCCAGAGTCATTATCACATGCACTCGAAATAACCCAGAAAGCTGCGGGGCCCATATTAGGGCATGAGTCCCCACGGAAAGCTGAGTGAATGTACAGTTTTTGATAGGCAAATGTGACTGCCCAAGTCATCCCCGTTTCCCCTGCTGCCCGTGTGTGCTAGGTCCCTGTCAGCTTTTAGCCAGGGTCGCAGCGCAGGCAGGCACATAGCAGAGACACTTCCAGGCCTTGCCAGGCCACAGCCAGGGTGCTCTGCCATCCTGGTCCCTAAAGCTGTGCTCTCTGGTGCTCTGTCCCTGGTAGGAAGGTGCTTAGGTGATAGTGCTGAGAACAGTGATGACTGTCACCATTTTATGCCCATAGGAAATGTGTGGACACTTTGCTGAGAGCTCGGCATTCCCTGTCGCCCCAAATCCTTACCACACTCTCTGATACCATCGCGCACACTTGATAGGTAAGGAAACTCGACCTCAGAGAGGCCAGACGGCATGCCATAGGTGCCCATCAGGGTTCAGAGCCTGCAGCCAGAGTCGCCCTCTTCGTACTAGGCTGAGGGGCCCTGCATGAGGCCACCGGGTCCTGCATGGCCCGGCTTTCGGTTTGATCCCAGCCGACTGTAATTTGGGTCGAAGCCACCCCAGATTGCAGCATTGTGTGTTAAGATGTCTCTGTGCTGCAGACCTCTTTGCCCCACTGAGGAAACAAGATCTGCCTTTCCCTCAGGGACTGAGAGTAACCTTGGGTGGCGACTTTAACCCCAGAGGTGCCTGCCTCTTCCACTCATGCTCTTGGTATGCAGTTTTGCTTAGATTTTTTTGTTTTTGTTTTTGATACAGGGTCTCACTATGTAGTTCAGGCTGGCCTTGAACGCGCTTATATAGACTAGGCTGGCCTTGAACACATGGTGATCCTCCTGCTTCAGCCTTCTGAGTGCTAGAATTACAGGCATGCACCACCACACCTGGCTGCTTAGGATTTTGAAGTGCTGGATCTTCTATTCTATTCCGCTGCACCCTCTCTCACTGGGTCAGGCTCCTGGCTCAGGCAGTACCTGAGGGCTCCCATGGCCCAGCTCCCCGGTTGAGCCATGAATTAGCCAGCCTTTGCCCCTGTGCCCCACAGGCAGACCAGCCTCCCCCAGGCTCTGGGTAACCCTAGGTATCCCCAGGAATCCTGCAGCTTGGTACCGTCTCCTCACCACCCAGATTCCAAATGCGCAGCGTATGAGCCTGAGGTTGTTACCATGGACTTGCCACCTTTACCAGTAGCATGGCACAGGAGCAGGCTGTGGCTCAGGTCTAAAGGGACGGGGTGAGGGACGCTCAGAAAAACAAGGGCTTTGAATGCAAACTGAGTCAGTGTGAATTCTGGCCTTGCTGTTTTTATGAGCTGTATAGCTCAGGCAAATCACCACCTGTCTCTGCCTCAGTTTCTTCCCTTGTAAGAGAGGTTCAGTGGTTCCTCTTGTGAGCAGGTGCCTGCGGAATCTGGTGATTCACCTGTGCCGAGTGCCTGTACACCCCTGCAGATGCCGGCTCGGGGTGTGCCGGAGCCTGCCACCCACCTCTTGTGGGTCAAGATTTTAGTAGGGTCTTCTGGGGCAGCGGGTGGAGGTGACTGTGTTCTGGGGCACCTGGCAGCTTTGCCCCAGCCGATTCCTCACCAACCCTGTGGCCCTCAGTGACTTCAGCTATGTGTGCTTTTTGGCAGGGCAGGAACAGAAGAGGGGATCCGGCAGCCCCTGGATTTGGGGTTCTTGGAGTAGGGGCCTGAAGTGCCCTCTCAGGGAGCAGGTGGACAGGCAGGGTATTTTATGGAGTCTGGGGGAGTCCTGCAGCAGCTGTATCTGTTAAATGCCAAGAAGCCAAGTTGGTTTAATATGATTGTAGCTGCTGCTTTGATAAATCAAAATAATTAAAAATAATAAATTTGATTCCTCAACCAACAGGCTGTGTTGTAGGCATGGGGCCTGGGCTGCGGAGCTAGGCTAGGGCTGGGGAGGTGGGAGGGGGCACCAGGACACAGCAAGGGCTGTCTGTGGAATCATAAATGGGGTGGTGGGTGGGAGCCAGGGCCAGAGGCCAGCTCTGCAAACAGTTCCCAGAGAGGTGTCTTTCATGGGCAGCAGCCCAGGCTGGAGTCCCCCTGGGGCCTGCTTCTGGCTTTGTGGCTTTGGGTCAGCCTCAGTTTCCTCATCTGTCAAATGGAGTGCTGGTCCCAGCTGCCTCATGGGGCTGTTGGGGAATCCATGCTTTGCTGAGCACATGGCGAATGGTCAGTCTCAAGGGGACTGTCCTCTTCCATCCTAGAATGAATAGGCTTTCATGGTCCCTCCCAGGCCACTTTCTCATTGCTTGGGGACACAGGGATCCAGGTGGCCAGGCCTGCTAACTTTCCCTGCGCCTGCTGTTGTCCTGACACAGGATTGTTCTGTTTATAAGGACATCCCTCAGCACGGGACATTTCTATTGATAGCTCGGTTCTGGACCCAGAGTTGGGTCAGGAAGCAACATGCCACACCCTGGGACTGAGTCCCTGGTTAGGGTGATGGCAGCTCTGACCTCAGCAGGTGGGAGTTGGAAAGATTCTGCCCCCTCTCCCCCGCCCCCCACCACAATCAGGAGCCCTATTTGGTGTCTGAGCAGCTGGAAATCCAAACTGAGTAGAGGAGGAGGGCCTGGAGGGGAGGGAGGGACAGGGTGTCTGTCTCTTTAAATGCACTTTGTGTCAGTGCGATAAGGAATTTGATGGCTTTATCAGAAATACCAAAGCTTTATTTAGCAGGGTGAGGCTCACACCACTCAACTCCACACAATCTGCTGATAAATAGCAAAAAAAAAAAAAAAAAAGAGAGAGAGAGAAAGAAAAAAGAAAGAAAAATAAAGAGAAGAAAGAAAAAGAAATTAAGATAGAGAAAAAAGAAAAGGAAAAAAACCAACAGGAGCGACCGATGAAACCAGGGAAGGGCAGAGTCAGAAGTCGGGGGATCTGGGAGTTGCAGGAGTGAGGAGCAGGTGCGGTGGGAACCAACTGCTTTCCGGAAAGTGCTGACAGGCACCTCTGTCCGTTTGCCACTGGAGGTTCTGTAGATTTTCCTGTTATTCAGTGAAAATGCGAGGATAATTTTAATTCTTTTTTCAGAGAAAGACTTGCTAAGAGACCCTCTGGCTAAGCCTCCAGGGGGACCCCTAAGGCCCAGGCCCCAGCAGGCTCAGGCCTCGGGACCCTGCAGGCTGAGCTGGTGAGGCCAGGCCAGCACGTGGAGGGGGAGAAAATGGGCTGAATGCACAAGAAACTTCAAGGAGCTGCCCCTCGTTGCAGCTCTGAGAAAGGGGGACCCCACTCCATGCAGTTTGGAGGATGCACTCAGCCTGGGGCCCACAGGGAAGGCGAGGGGGCTGTGGCCTGGCCCTGCCCATTTGCAGCACTGCAGGACTTGCTGCCCTGCCTGTCCACTGTAGATGTCTCGTGCCTTCCGGGGGGTCAGCCAGGGAGCAGAAGGACATCTGCATTTGATTCTTCCTCCTTGAACCTTCTCTTCCCACCTTGGATTTGTTTTCTCACTGATTTGGCTCATGGGCAGCAAACAGCTCAGGGACTGTAGTCCTGGGCATTGTCTGGATGGTCCACACTCCTCTGCCCTTTGCCCATCTGCCCATGAAGCATCCGATGGGAGCAAAGCAGTTTTAAGCAGGTGCCCCCACCTGTGCCTCTTTGAGTGGTTCCAGAGGTTTTGCCTCTTCCAACCGGTGTGATTGTGTGACTTTCTCTGGGCCCACAGCAGAGCTCTGTGAGTGGGAAGCCGGTTGGGTGTCGTGGGTGGTGGCGGACGAGGCATCTTTGGTGCCCAGGGGCACTTGTGGCCCACCTGGCCAATGCTCAAGCTCCCTTCCCCTTCCTAATGGCTCCACCACCCAGCTGAGCTGGGGCCTGGGGCCTGGCCACGGGCCCCTCCTACCTCAGATCCAGCACTGTTTCTGTGCTCGTTGACAGTGGTCACGCTTGGTGACCGGCAGAATTGGCTGAGAAGAGGCCTCCGCCCACACAGGTGTCTTCGAACATGGCCACACACTGTTCCCCTCAAACAGGGTGGAGTTTGGGAAGCACCAAGGATGCTTAGGAGCAGCTGTGGGGTGCCCAGGCCGAAGGCCAAGGGAAGCGGAGTCTGAGAGCAGCTCTGGACCAAGCACCCTCTCCCCACAGCCCAGGAAGAGCTGAGTCCGTGCACTCCCTACAGGAAGTTAACCAAGCCCGGGCCACAGGCCAAGGGCCAGCCAGGTCGGGCTCAGAGGGATGCCTGGGCTTTGGATGGCGGAGCAACAGGATTAGCCTGGCTGTTGGGCAGGGAAATGCTGGGCGGAGAAACAGGGGAGCCGGGTGGGGGGCTGGGGCTGGGGTGGGGGAACCGGCCAGGGCAGGGCAAAGGCTGGAGGAAGCTGTAGAAAGGCTGAAGCCCTGAGACAGACAGGAGGAATAAATGGAAGTGACAGGGTCAGGCCAGACCTTTGTCCTGCAGCCTGATTAGAGAGTCTGCCCTGGATTTCTGAAACTTTGGGATGTTGTCGGACATACTGAAGCTTAATTCTGTCAGAGCGCTGGGGAGATTAGAATTGACATCCTGGGAGCACATTCCTGGCTGGGCAGAAATCCAGCCCCCGCTGGGAAAAACCTGTGAAAGCATGGCCGGCCCTGTGGAGGCGGCCGGGGTGCCCATCGCACGGTGGCCACTCCAGCCAGGAGCCTTCGGGAGGCTGGGCTGTGTCACTGGAAATCGTGGGCATGGGGAAAGAAGCGTGGCTCCGAGGAGCCACTGCCGAGACCGCTCTTTGATCTGTGCTGGGCCTTTCCCTCTCAGCACTGCGGTTCAGACAGGGAATCCCAGGACAGTAGGTGTAACTGCTCTCCAGGGGTTCCCCAGGCAGGACAGCCACTGTCATCCCAAGAAATGGGCTGGAGGAGACCGAGGACCAAGCACCCAACCCCAAAATGGGCCATTTCCAGGAGAACCAAGTACCCCCTCCCCATTTCCCTCCTGAGTCTAATGACTTTTAAATATTGGTAAATATTTTGGCTAACGCAGGCTCTCATGGCAGAGAGCAGAGCTGTCTGCAGTTCAGGACCTACAAATTATTTATTAAAGATCTGAGATGCGGTGCAATTATGTGGAAAGAGCCCAAAAAATTAAATAAATAAGTAACAAAATAAATAAATAACAGCCCCACTGGCCTCTTGAAGGCTTGGGGAGCCGCACACATGATTGCCGACTTGATGAAATCCCCCCGGATGTAATGAGCTGATTTTCTGCTGTTAATATTGCATCTGCTGATGAAGGATTCGTTAGGATAATGGAACGAAGCTAAAATATAAATGACTCCCTGTCAAGAAGCAGCTTTTGTTTGTTGATCTCCTGACAGTTCCCGGGCCAAGGCAGGGGTTTCTGTGCGCGCTCGCATCCGGGAGCAGGAGGGTGGGGTGAGGGCTTAGGGGACCCTGGAGAACCTGGCTCCCTGGTTATCTCCGTTTTCCTTGGAAGGGAGAACTGCCCGACCTTGGGAAGCCCTGGAGCCCTCGGAGTGGGGAAGACACCGGCTCAGCCTCATCTGGAGGGAGCCTTGGTGCAGTTGGATGCGGAGTGGCAGCCGGGTGCATGTGGACATGGAGCCTCAGGCACTTGAGTGGGGTGTCCCAGGGGGGCTCTTCCATACTGTCCGTTCTGTGGCCATTGTGACACGTATCTTATGAGACTGAGGAAAACCTCGTGGGGCGCTGGAGGGAACGAGACCTCTGGAGATGACGGTCCCCCTCTGCCCCTTTGCCCCTCGCCTGACTTCTCTGATGCCTCTTTCTTCTCTTCCCAACTGTTTTTCTTGTAAAGCGGTGTCACTTTCTTTTACTGTGGTAAAAGACACCGTGTATAAATCAGTCACGTAAGTGCGTCTGCAGAGTTGGACAACCATCACTGTTACCCAGATCCAGAGCTTCTTCTCAGTCACTCCACACAGAAACTTCACAGCCGGTAGCACTGTCTCCTCCACCGTCTCCCTCCCCCGGCCCCTGACAGCCACTCTTCTGCGCTCTGCTCTGTGGATTTGCCTGTTCTGGAGATTTCCTATGCGTGCAGTCATACAGTCTGTCTCGTGTCACTCAGTATGTTTTCTGTGGATCCATGTTGTCGCCCATGTCAGGGCATCTTCCTCTTCTTGGGTGAATACTATTCCACGCGTTTATCCTTAATTTCCTTACTAGATGGACACTGGGTTATGTCTGCCTTTTGATTATCATGAGTAGTGAAGCCATGGATGTTCATGTGCAAGTTATTATTTTTTTCTTAGTCCCTGTTTTCCCCCTTTGGAGTCCATACTGTGGAGTGGAATTATTAGCTGGCTCCTACCTTTAAAGACAGGAATCCTACAAGCCAATAGCAGGTGCTTGTGATGCTAGACACCACGGTGAGCGTCGCCTCAGCGGGTCTTCACAGCAGACGCAGCAGAGGTGGGATTTCAACCTGATTCTTACCCCCCCAGTTCTGCTGTCTGTCTTGTATCTTCCTCATGCCTGCACAGTGCCCTGAACATAGTATGTGCTCAATAAATACCCAGTGGTCACTGTGGAGTGGGCCTTGGAGAGAGCAGGGAGGCCCTATGGAAGGACTGGGAGAGGGGCATCTTTCTGGGCATCTTCCTGGAGACAGATGTCAGAGCAGCAGTGGCCTTGCCTCCCCCACACTGTGTCCTCATGGACAGGGTCTGCTTGGACACAGCAGAGCCCCTCCTAACACACAGAAGAATCCTCTTGCTGACTCCATAGCCAATTCCAGGAGGCACCTAGAGAGAAGAGGGCAAATGCAAACCAGGCCACCAACTCAGACCCTGCTTCCTGGGTATAGTCAGCTTCTGCCCAGGTGGGACTGAGGCAATCCGAGAGATGGGAGCCAGCTCTTCCTCTGGAACCCTGAGAGAGTAAGGGGGTCTCCCGTCACCCTCAAAGTCCCCAGGCAGCTGGGTGTGATAGTAATCCCAGAACTCCAAAGGCTGGGGCAGGAGGATCATCGTGAGTTCAAGGCCAGCCTGGACTACATAGACTGCCTAGGAAAGAAAGGAAGGAATGAAGGAAGGAAGGAAGGAAGGAAGGAAGGAAGGAAGAAAGAAAGAAAGAAAGAAAGAAAGAAAGAAAGAAAGAAAGACAGCAAGCAAGCAGACTTGGGACTCCCTGGAAGCAGCAGCATTCAGCAAAGGTCTCCAGGGTCAAAGACAGACAGAATGAGACCAGTGGGCTATGCCAGCTGTAGGACCAAGAGCCAGGCTGGGTGCCACCCTTTTTATTTTACGCCTATTATTTAAAACGTTTCTTGAGCCAGGGCTTGAAAGAACAAGTTGGGAAACCCGTTTCCTGCCCCTGAACTACAAGGTCTTCCCTCCTGACCTCGTGGAGATTTTTCAGGATTCTGGCCAAATCCTAATCGAGACTCCATTTGGGAAAACCACCAAACCAATCTGGAGGCCTGCTCGCTACTCCCTTTGCTGGACAGCTGCTGCCACCTGCCCCTTCCTGCCTTGAGGTCCGTGTCCCTGTGTGGGGCCAGGCTGCCTGCTCTGGCTGCCGCCTCCATCTAGATCCGGCACCTGCTGGACCGCGCAGAGCCCGCGGCCCCCTCAATGTCCTGCTAACCACTGTGTAAAAGTTTCGGGCTTCCTTTGACCTCTCTGTTGGGCCTGGTGATGGTGTGGAGGCCCCACTGACATGTGTCCCCAGGCCACACTGCAGCGAGGGGGATTTTCAGGCCCCTTCTCGCAGCCTTTCTTCCCCCAGCTCTGCTCCCCCCCCGTATTTTCTGTTCTCTTTCTTTCCCCTCTATTTCTCTCTCCCTCTTTCTCTCTCTTTCACACACACACACACACACACTCTCTCTGTCTCTCTCTCCTCTCTCCCTTACTCTTTTTTCACTCTTTTAACATGGTTTTCCTAAAAAGTTTTTTAATCAATCAAATTTGAGGCAGAAAACAGGTTTTGTCACGCCTGGTCTCGGGCTAGTGTGGCTCTCACTCAGGCTCCTGACAGCTCCTCAATGCAGGAAGGAGGCCAAACAGAATATTTCTCCCGGAAAGTGCCCGTTTCCATGACACCGCCCCTTGCTGTCTGTGCCGCCCCCCTCCCCAAGCTGCCGGCTGACATGGCCCCAGCCCCTGTGAAAGGGCCGCTGGGCAGAGGATGGGGCAGTGGGCTGGGGGCAGGGGAGTGGAGACAGCAATGGGGGTGTCGGCGGGCAGCCCAGCAGCTGTCCTGAGCCGACCGTGGCCCAGAGGGTTG
The DNA here is from genome assembly GCA_004027455.1 of Hydrochoerus hydrochaeris. NCBI lineage: Eukaryota > Metazoa > Chordata > Mammalia > Rodentia > Hydrochaeridae > Hydrochoerus > Hydrochoerus hydrochaeris. Next base: position 317,806 of record PVLA01000880.1, on the reverse strand, counting down.
GGGAACAGGAAGGAGTGGCAGGACAGAGCCCGGCTGTGCTGCATAAACAGTGCGGCCTCATCCATGTGGAGCTGGGCAGCGTCAGGGGACAGGCTCTAAGGCCAGGTCCTGGACAGGCCATGGCTCCAGCCAGAGGGGACACAGACAGATGAGGCTCCTTTGAGTCATGATATGCTGGTCACCCATTGGTCACTGGCCCCCTTCCCTCCTCCTGGCCTATCCCTCCTCGCCCACAGCAACCCACTCTACCACCCCGGGCTTCCTTCTCAGCCCCGCTGACTGCGGCAACTCTGGTCCCTCGGACCCCAAGGTCCCCGCCAGCTCGGCTGCCTGCGGGGTCCTCAGGTCTCCCCGCTCCAGCGCGCTCCCTTCCTCCTCCTCGCCACCCCATCTTTCACCCTTTCCTCTCTCTTACTCTTCCCGCGCTCTTTATAATTAATGATTAGTTTTAATTGGTTTGCTTAGGCAGCCTGACAGCAAATTAACAGAAGCCAGCCCAGGGCTGCTGGGCTGGGGTGGGAGACCACTGTGCTTCTTCCGGTCTGGCCACGGGGCTGGGTCAGCTTCCCGAGGTCAGGACCCCCCACCCCTGCACAGGTGTGGCAGCCAACAGGAAGGTGACAAGAGGCCCGTCACACTTAGGAGGGCTCATGTCATCAACTATCTGTGTGCTATTGTTTCTGTTCCCTTCTATCCTCTCTCTACTCCGTGTCAGCAGAAGGGGGCCAGAGCTGTTGCCTTCAGCCCCGGGGCAGGGCTTGCTTTCCATTCCAGCGTCCCTGCCTGTGCCAGGACCAATGGGGTCAGCAGCTTGACACCTCTGAGGCCAAGATCCTGCTCTTTCACACAGATAAGAGAAGAGGCCGCTGTGAGCCCTGCCGTCTGCTGAGAGCCAGCCACCCCACCTACAGGCTGCAGGACCTGGATCTGGGGCTGATGTGCCAGATCCCTCTGCACAGAGCCTTCAACCTTTCCGTCCTCACTTGTGTGACCAGAGTAGCTAGGATCAAGCACACTGAGCAAAGGGCAGAGGGATGGAGAAGTGGCTAGACGGGTGGCAGGAGAAAGGACGGACAGCTCGCAGACAGCGGGTACCCCGGCATCTCTTGGACGCTTTCTGCCACGACCTCTGAGCAGCTTCCTTGTCTTTCTCAGCCCACAAGGGTTTCATTGAATCTCAGCCTGCCTGAGGGTGGGGCCCACTCTCTGGACTTTCCAGCTGCTAACTTCTCACCCTGTCTCTTAGAATGTTTCCTTCCTCGCATCAACTTTCTGACTCTTTACCAGCCCCCTGAGTGTGCTAACCACTCGCCCACAAGGGCCAGCATCAGGCATCAGGCCCAGTGAAGGGCAGACACAGCAGGAGATTCCCAGGAGGCTGGGGACATGGAGGGCACACCTGTCATTCCAGCACTGTGGGAACTGAGGCAGCAGGCTTGCAAGTTGGAACCCAGGCTGGGCAACTTAGCAATTTCGCGAGAACCTGTCTCAGAAATAAAAAAGCGAAGAAAAGCTATCCAGCCAAGCAATGGGGCGAGGGATGTAACTCAGCTCTGGAGCACTTGCCTAGTATGTACAAGGTCCTGTGTTCGGGAGAGAGAGCCCAACTGCTGATTCCTGGATACTTGTTGGGCTTCCCCTGGGGACCTGGAATCAGACCAGTGTCCCTGCGTCCACCAAGAGACGGCCTCTCCGCTGCTGTCAGCCAAGCCATCTGCCCAGGGTAGGCAGGTGAGGGGCAGGATCACAGCGTGTGTCCGTGCGTCCTGGTCCTGGCCATAGACATCCCTCCAGTCCCCTCCCTCCGCCAGCCCCGACCAACTCCTGGAAAGTTTCCTCCCCGATTGTTCTGTGCGATCAGATCTGCAAGTTGCTCTCTAAGCTTCTTGTCACATTTTGACTTAATGAAGTGCAACTGCTGAGGGATTTGGGTTCAACGCTCCGGTCTCCCGCGCTCCCTTGTTGTCAGAAAACAGGGGTGGTTGGGGACAGCAACTCCGCACTGCAAGTCGTTATCATTCCGGTCAGTCTGTTTAACACAAAATTAAACAAAGAACTAATTAGTGCCTCATGAATTAATAAATGCACAGTTGCCGGGGAGGAGGGGAGGGGAGAAAAAGGTGGTGGAAGGGAGATACTGGAGTTGTGGAGTTGGGGGGCTTTGGGGGTGCAAGAGAGGCTGGCTGGGGCGCCTGGAGGGATCTCGGGAAGGCGAGCTCGGGATAGACGGGATGGCGATGACGCCCCAGCTGAGACCCAGGGCCGACTGGGCGGGGCGTGAGCTCTGCCCACTGAGTCCACCGAGGGCCTCCCAGCAGAGGCCCGGCAGTCTCGGAACGTGGCCTGGACGCCGAGAACACTGTCCCGCTACTTTACCAGCTCACATCACCCCTGCAGTTCCAGCCCTTTCCTCCCCAGGCCTCTGCCCACTTCTTCCGCCTCCATGCATCTTGCCCCTTCCTGTCTGTTGCCCTGCACCATCTCAGTGTCCACGCAGCTCTCTGCCGACCCCCCGCTTCACTTTCTGAGTCGCACGGAGGCCCACAGCGCAGCCCTCTCCAACCACTTGATGCCCACCCGACCCTCAGCCCTCCGGGTTTGAATCCTGCAGGGTGGGCTCCACCCCGGGGGGGCACCCTCTGCCCTTGCAGCCCTGCACAGGTGCCAAATGCTGGCAGAGAACCGAGCCCTCCTTAAGAGGGCATGTCAAGTGCAATTAGCATTATCTGTCTAAATATGTCCTGGGAACGGGAGAGCGAGCAATGGGACAGGGTGGCATTCTGGGAGCCATGCACAAGGTCACCTCATCTCCCACAATCCCCCAATCTGATTTGGGGATTACGAGGCCTAAGGAAATTCGAGTTATTCCTCTTGCATCATTGATGAGCCACAAGTGAGGGAGAGAGAAGAAGAAAAGGTAACAAACAGCAAAGCCTCCCAATCCGGGTGAATGCTGAGGTCAGGACGCAGGGCCGGCTCAGCAAGGCCGGGTGGAGCCAGGTGGGCAGGCAGAGGGCTCTGCGGGCTTTCCTTCCATGCACAGAGTCTGTCCCATGTGCGCCTGGTTCCCCAAACTCCTGCTCTAGGCCTCCAGCTGGGCTGAGCTGCCTGTCGGCTGAAGAGGTGCTGCATGGTCAGGCCACTTCCTGTCCTCACTTCCCATCCTCACTCACTCAGGGACTGCCGTGACTCATCACGGCATGGAAGGTGCTGCCACAGCCTGTTCCTGAGGACCTGAGGCTCCTTGGTGCCCAGCTTTGCTGCTTCTTACCTCTCAGACACCTACTTGCTCCAACAAACACCTTGGCGTCTGTCCTACCCCAGCTCGTACTAGGGGTTAAACTTTAGGCTTTCATAGAGAGCTACAGCTCCAACAGCAGCCCCCCTCCCCCGCCGCCTTAATGTTTTATTTAGAGACAGGATCTCACTAAGTCACTAAGTTGTCCAAGCTGGATTGAAAGTTGTGATCATCCTGCCTCAGCCTCCCAGAGTGCTGGGATTACAGGCATGAACCAATGTATCCAGCTGGCATCTGTCATTCTTTTTTTCTTAGGAATCAAGGAAAAAGAGTAAACGAGTGGTTGAGGCTATGGCCAGGCATCCCTGCTGCATTAGCTACTGCAGCTCCGTGGAGGCCTATAGGCCTTATAACCGGTGCCCCCAAACCCACATCCCCTGTTGGCCTCCGTGGAGAGGTGTGCAAAGCATGGCGCCACCTTCCTCTGCTTGGTTAGTGTCCTGAGAGCCACAGCTCCCCAGCAATCAGCCACTGCTGCTGTCCGAATTTTCAAACTTTGCTTGGTGTGTACTCCCATGGGCCCCCATCAGGGCCTGCTCAGCACGTCCGAATCACCAGCCACTCTACCTGGAGCGTTTGTGCCCTCAGTCTGCAGGGTACCGGGAAGGTGCTGGGCACACAGGGGCAGGAAAGTACACCTGGGAGTGGGAGGGGTGAAGGTTCCCTGCCTGGAAAGGCTAACAGGCTCCTCTCTGTCCCTCCCCAGGATGAAGTGACCTCCCCGCTACATTCGAGGCACCTCTAAGACCTGCCACAAGGTAAGGCTTAAATCTCTTCTCTGATTCCTGTCCCATCCCATATTGGTGACCCCTCACCTGACACACCCGTCCCCCTGGGCTGAACTGATAGGAAGGGGAAGACAAGGCCTGGGAACCACGCTGCTCACTGGGACCTGGGGAGAAACGATGGAGCCTACTGGGAGCTTCTGCCTGGCTCTCAGGCCAGAAATGGGCTGCAGGGCTGTGGGTTGCAGACTTGAGCCAAAGAATGTGCTCCGGGCAGCATGCAGCTGTGGGCGCGGGAGAGCCCAGGCTTCGGCTGCCTGAGGCTCTGGCTCCCCAGAACCTCTGCTTCTAGCCCTGTCTGGAGAACCATGTGGGCTGGAAGCCCTAGCAATACTTCGCTGCCTCCTCCCCTTGGTGGCTGTACTGCCACCATTGCCATTGAGTGGCCTCCTCCTTGTGAAGCTTGCAGACGGGAGGCTGAGGCCTACTGTCCCACCTTTCCCCAGATCCAGGGCTCTTCTGGAGGCTGGGCACACAGGGCTGCCATGGCCTGGCCATGCCTTCATGGGCTGTCACAGTCCCCTAGTGGCTCGAGGAACCGAGGGGCCACGGGGCCTCAGCCCCAGGCAGTGCTGTGTCAGAGGTGACCGGTGGAACGCCAGTGTTATGTAAATAGCAGGGCCAGCCCCAGCGAGCAAGCCGGCTGGCTGCAGCCATCCATCATCCCCGCACGCAGGGCAGGGGACAGACACGGCACCGTGCGCCTGGCTCCAAACCTGTTTGTTTTCCTTTTGTCTCTCGCGTTTCGGGGGCGGTTGGACCAACTCCGGTTTTGTCCTGCCGGCCCCTTCCCCCCTAGGAGGACTGGGGAAGGGAGGAGAGCCCCCCCCCACTCCCACCGCGGCATCCCTTTTGGACTTCAAAGGCTCCCCCAGCATTGTCTGCGCTGGCGGGCAGTGGCCCTGAAAACGTGATCAGAGGCCGCCCGGTGTAGGGCAGGCCCGGCCCGCGCCCTGCGCTCTTGCTGGGGCCTGTAGATTCCTCCCTTTGCCGCCAGCACCACCCTGGTTACAGCACCGCTCTGGGTCCCCTCTAGCCTCACTCCCTCTAGCCGCTTCTTCCTGCACTCAGCCTCCAGCCTTTCGGAGCCTCACTCAGTCTCAGGCCTTGAGCAGGGTTTCCCAGGATGCCAGGAGCTGGAATCTGCTTCCCGTGCAAGGCTTGTTCTCCCGGTTCCTTTCTCCCGCCCTCCAGTCTCCATGGAGGCCTCGCTTCTGCTCTAGACCTCAGCCCAGGAAGGTCCAGGCTGGACACCTCCAGTCCCCAAGAGCAGGATGGAACGGGTGTCACCCCAGTCCTCGAACTCAGCCCCCAGTGTGTTCATCTTCTGTAGCATGGCACAGGACCTCCCCTGGGTCCCATTTAGCCCACAGCCTGTTTTTATAAATAAAGTTTTATTGGAAACATCCATGCCCATTTGCTTTCCTGTTGTTTGTGGCCGCTTCACTCTGATGGCAGAGTTGCATGGCTGCAGCAGGAACTGGCCTACAAAGTGTGAAACATTCACTGAGTGGCTCTTGACAGGGAGTTTGCAGGCCCCAGCCTTGGAGGTTCTGGACCCTGCTCCTCTCTGCTCTTGTAAAATATATAGACTATGAAATTTGCCATGGTACCCATGCTGAAGTGCACCCCCATGCCACATCCTGTGCCCTCATCCTCGGGGGGCGGCACTATTGGTCCTGGGCATCAGTTTGGGGACTCTGTGCTAGGGTTCTAGGCTGCTTGATCTCCTGGTCTGCTGGTGAGGCCCTGTCCCTCCTTTCCTACTCCCTGATCTCTGCTTGGTTCTTTCCATCTGGAAATGCCAGCTCTTCTCTCCCTCAAGCCCTCAGAGCTGTTGCTCCTGGCATCCAGGGAAGCCTGTGCCCCTCTCCTGTCTTCTGTAGCAAGCTCTTTAGCCTCAGACGCAGTTCGCTCTTTTGCAAGGTGAGAAGACATCTTGTTGGGACTGAAAGAAGCCAGCCTGGGACTGGACAGGGAGGGTCCCAGAGCCTGAGTCTCCACTGTCTAGGATAAAGCAGCCACCCTAGACAGGCCCCTGCCCTGGCATCCTCTGGGCCTGAGCCACTAGGGAAGGTGAGACTCCTGATTCCAGAGGATCCACGGAGGAGGAATGTCCTCTGCATAGTGGCCTGGGAGTCCTGGGCCATCCCATGTTGCTGCTGGCACCTGAGAAGTAACCTGAACTCTGTAAGATGGGAGACCCTGAGCACCACCCTCTGCCTGCAGGGAGGGACTGGGATGCTTGGGGCAAGCGGTGCAGCTGCAGTGGGCACTGCTGAGAGGGCAGCTGGCCGCTTGGGGGCTGCAGTTCTGGCAGGGAAGGCCCGAAGGTTGTTCGCTAGGCCCTAGCTCTGTCAGGGTCAGGGATCCAGTCTGCTGTGGCACTGCCCCATGGCCCTGCTACCCTGGGAGCCGGCTCCAAGCCTGAGAGGAAAAGCTGGCAGAGAGGGATGAGGAGAAAGGGCAGCTTTGTGCAGCTGGAGCTCTGGGACGGAAACTGTGCCACACAGCTCCCCTCCTGCCCGGCCGGCTGTGCTGCCGTCTCTCCCAGCCTCCCCGGCCTCCACACAGTCCCCTCCCCGCCAGGCCTTCACACTGCATCCCAGAAGCTTCTCCTTGCCTTCCCACCACCCAAGCCACCACCACCGCCCCTGCAACTCATGGCTCTCTCTCTCTCTCTCTCTCTCTCTCTCTCTCTCTCTCTCTTTCTCTCCCTCTCTCTCCTTTTCATCTACTCGGAAGGCTTTACTTTACTTCCTTGTCACCCTAATTGATTGCATTAACCTTTCAGCGTATTGGATTTCCCCGGCATCGTGCAGAGAGCCCTGTGCAATATGCTTATAATCTGAGCCATAATGGACAGTTTGCAGTCAACAAGCCCCTTCTCCCGTTGGCCCCGTTGACATCTCTCTTGCCCAGGCCACCCTGGCTGCTTCCCCAGCTGGCAGGGGTGGGGCAGTGGAACGGGCTAGGAGGAAGTAGACATACGCTTGGACCAGCCAATGCATTTCCTCTCCTCTCCTCTCCCATCCTCTCCCCTCTGCTCCCCTCCCCTCCCCTCCCCTCCCCTCCTCTCCTCTCCTCTCCCCCGCCCTCCCTCCAGCCTTGGATCCCCTTTGCAAGCTCCCTGGCCCTTGCCAGGCCTCTGGTCTTTGTGAGCCCTCTAGGCTTGGCTTTCTGCTCCTGGGACTCTGCCTTGTGAGTGGCTGGTGGGATTTTTGTCATCCCACTAGGATTCGCTTGGATTTTGTGAATGAGAGTCCCCTCTTCCACTCAGATGGTTGTCAGGGCAAAATGTCCCTCCATCCCTTACCTGGGAGGCTCTGGGGGAAAACGATGGTGACCACAGCAGGAGGCGGGGGGTGGGGTGAGGAGCCAAGTTCCCAGCATTGACGTTTCCAAACCAGTGGACCTTTGGGACCGTCTGAAGTGGGGCCACTCGTGGAGAGTGTGTGGAAGCACAGGGGAGACGGAAAGATGGGCTCAGCAGGGGCCCAGGGGAAAGGGGGCAGAATGCCAACAGGGCTGGCCATGGTGATGAGGGCACGGTGGCTTCTCTCAGTGGCGAGGACACAGGCTCCTGGACACCTAGTTTCAGGGCCGTCTCAGGCTGGTGTGCTTCACTGGGTAGGTGGGTGATGTCATGGGGTCTCCATTTCCTACCTGAGGTCTGGTAGTAGCTTTGAGCAGGTCCACCTGCCTTGGTCAAGAGAGGGAGGACAGGGGCGGGGACAGCCCTCCGAGGGGCAGGCTGGGCTGGAGCCCTCTCACCTCAGAGGACTGGGCACCTGCTAGCCCAGCAGCAGGCAGAGGGGCAGCCCCACGCCAGCTGCCCCATCCTGGGACCTCAGCCCCAGCCCGAGCCCCAGGCCCTGTCGGTCTCAGCTGGACCCTCAGCCCAGCAGCCTGATCGCCGAGTCGTCACTCACAACAGGCTGGGATGTCAGGTTGCATGCATTAGTGTCAGGCTGGAGGAGTGGGATGGAAGCTCCCATTAGCCCCTTGGTACTTCCTCTCCCCCTCGCTGTCCCCCCTCCACGCTTCGCCCATCGTCTCCTCCATCTGGCCACCCCTCCCCCTCCCATCACTCCATCACTGTGAAGGGCAAGCTTTAGCAAGAGAGGCTGGACCTAGGTTCTTCCCATCCTCTCCCAAGGATTTGGGGGTGGGCAGAGGGCACAGCAGGGAGAAGCCAAGCAGCGAATTAAAGTTTGTGATTGTCAGTGTCAGGAGAAGCTAAATAACCCTGTAACTAGTATGAAGGTGAATTCACGGTCTGCTGCACATGGAGAATATGAGTCTCTGCGAGGCGGGCGAGTGTACAGCCCTGAGCCCGCCTGCCACGGTGGGCAGCCGCCTCTCCAGGGACCCCATGGGAGGCAGGAGGGGAGCCGTGCATGCTCTCACCCCTGCCAGGGAGCAGCTGCCCAGGAGCCCCCACCAAGCACAGGGGCAGCTCAGCTGCTTGACCACCCACTGGCCTGACTCCAGGGATGGGAGAGGTGTTTGTGAGCGCCAGCGGCGTACACGCGCGGTCTCCCAGGGACGGAGAATCCTGGTCCAGCACCTACCGTGTGCCTGGCCAAGTGCTGTGTTCTGCAGCAGCTTTGCAGTGCGGTACTGTCATGATTCACCCCCTTTCTCACAACTTTTTAATAGCCACTTTATTGAAATATAACTCACATACCATAAAATTCACTTTTTTGTGTGTGCGGTACGAGGGATGGAACCCAGGGGTGCCCTACCACACTGAACTATGTCCCTAGCCTGTTTATTTATTTATTGGTGCTGGGGATTGAACCCAGGGCTTTTGTATCAACCTAGATCCCCAGACCTTTACATTTTTTTTCTAAATTTTATTTTGAGTTAAGATTTCACTATAAAGTTAAATTGCCCAGTCTTGGCTGAAACTTGTGATCCTCCTGCCTCAGCCTCCCAGAGTGCTGGGATTCCAGGAGTGCTCCACCATGTCCAGCTTTTCCTTTCTTTTTTTTTTTTTTTTTTTTTGAGATCAGGTCTCACTAATTGCCCAAACTGGCCTCAAACTTTCCATCATCCTGCCACAGGCTCCCAAGTAAGCGGGATTACAGGTAGATGCCACCATGCCTGACAAAATCTCCCTTCTCAAATATACAATTCAGTGGTTAGGAGTAGAGTCACAAGGTTGCACAGCCAGCACTGTTATCTCATTTTAGGGCATTTTTATTCCCCTGGAAAGAAACCCCATACTCAGGGGCAGTCACTTTCCACCCCCCACTCACCCACAGGAACAGGCAACTGGTGATTATTATTCCCTTTCAATGTGGAGGAAAGGGAGGCTCAGAGAGGGCCAGTGATGGCGAAGGTTGCCCGGCCTGAGGATGACGGAGCTGGGGGTGCGAACGCAGACAGAGGGACGCCAGAGCCAGCACTTCGTGCAGGAGGGACAGCTCCATGTCCCAGCTCCCCTGCCCCATCACACAAACCCTGCCACATGCCCCTGACAGTTTGGGCTCAGGCGTGTACGTGCACCATCCAGACATGTAGGCCCGGGCAGTGACGCGCAGCCCTCTTCTCCCAGGTTGGCTCTCGTCTCCTCTCGGGAAGCCTCACCCCCACACACCCCCAGAGACAGCAACCTTCTCTCCCCTGGGTGCTCCCGGTTCTCTTCCCAGCCACATTCCCGGAAGGAAGGCTCGGCTCGGCACAGACACAGAAAGGGGCAGCCACAGGGCAGCCAGGGTGGCCAGTGCGACCTAGACCGGTCCAGAGTTTTAGAACTAGAAACCACCCCAGCCCCGCCTCATCTCAGAGCATTGCAGACGAACTCAAGCGCCAACAGAACACTGCAGCACAGGGCGCTGTCCCTGCCCATGGGGCGACCTCAGCCGGGTCATCGCTGTCCCTGGGCTTCTTTCTGTCTGTCTCCCTCCTGCTCCTGCCTTTGCTTCTGTTCCAGTCTCTCACCCACCTGCTTCTCTCTTTTCTCACACTCCGCTTTCCCACCCCAAAACTTAAAAAAGGAGAAAAAGAAAAAAAACAGTTTCTGGCCATGGTATTGCATTTGCAGAATTTGGGAATTCATATGACACTGTCACTGCTTCTGATAAGAGATAAATACAAGGGCCAGAGACAAAGGGAAAGGTAGACAGCAGAGAGAAGGAATCTGTTGGGTTTTTTTTTTTTTTCTCCTTCTTTCTCCCTCCAAAGTGGAGGATCCGGCCAGGCCAGTTTGGATATTTATTAAGAAAAAGCCAAAGATAATTAACTTTTTTGTTTTTGTTTTGTTTGTGGGTGCCTCCCTGGCTGGCAGTCCTGACTGCCTGGCAAATCAAACCTGCTTCCTGCTCCCGGGGTGCTGGGGTGCCAAGCTGCCAGGCTGCCACCAACTCCCCCAAGTATTCCAGGGTCATCTGCTGCCCACCAAGCCACCTTGCTGGCGTTTTAGACCCCGAGTCACTTTATGCCACCACCAGTGCCACCACCACCACCCCACCCCTCGGGCTCTCCTGGCTTGTAGAGCACCCCTCAGAGGTGGGTAAGTGGCGCAAGGGGTTGAGTGGGGGAGGAGAGGCAACTGCTTGAGGCTGTGGCCAGCACGTCCCTTCAGGGAGGCATGGGTGAGAGCAAGTCCCTCCCAGGGGCACGGGTATCCCTCCTGGCCAGCTCAGGCTGCTGACTTCCCAGGAGACGGCAAGGGAAACAGAGCGAGCTGGAAATGCAGGAAAGGCCCGATTTGGCCAATGTGGTCCTGCTCTTGTTCCAGGAGGCTGGTCCTTGGCCAGGATCCACGGCCCCTGGGAAACCCCAAAGATGACACTGGGCCATGGAACCATCCCATGGTATCTGTCCATCCGTGACACCAGGGTCTATCTCTTGTTCCCAACTTCCACCCGGGGGCCCTCAGAGTGGTCAGAGAGCAGGGGCTTGGCTGGTCAGCTGCCCTGCAACCAGCACAGAACCATGAGCCAAGCTGTGGCCTGAGCCCAAGCCCGGCTCACGGGCCAAGAAAGTGCCACTGAGAGTTAGAGATGTCCGGGTAGGCGATGGAACCAAGGGAATCTCAGGAGCAGGACAGCCAAAGTGACATGGGCCAGTGTGCCAGAGCTGGCTAGGGGCGGGGTGTGGTTCACCCCGTTTGACTCTCAGGGCCTCCCTGGCTGGGCCCTCTCCCTGTCCAGCCCCATCCCAGCTGGACACACAGAGGAGGGCATTTTTTTTTTCAAGGATTTTGCTGGCCTTTTTTTTTTTTCCTCTGAAATATAAGGATGTGCAATTTTTTTGGTTTCAATTTAGCATTGGAGAATTTTATAATTTAGTAATTAAAATCTCTGATAGGCTTTAGAAATTGCGGCTAATTGAATTTAATGGGAAGATGATTTTCAATTTTATTTGATTACCGGGACCCCTGGCATCGGTATTTATGGGAAAAAAATGGGAAATGTGCTGTGTGGGCTAAGATGGCATAATTGAATTAGGGATAATCGGATTTCTCCGTCATGAATTTCACTATAATTTTCCTATAATTTTCCATTAGATATCTAGTTTACAAATATTCACAAAGAAATGAAGCTCTTTCGGAATGGAGATTGCTGGCTAACAGGATTACGGGCCGAGCGCACGGCTGTACCAGCCCCTCGACTGCCATAATGTCATCCCTGTGTCTGCCTTACACTTAGCGGGGCCTCGGCCCCTCTCTTCGCCACCCGCTCCCGGCTCCTTCCTCCCCTTTGTTTGCTCTTCATCCCCGTTTGCCTCCCGGCCCCACAGCAACCTGCCCGCACCCGAGATCTCTGCCCCTCACCCCACTTCCCGTTCACGCTTTGCCCACTTTTGCTGACGTTCCCAGCCTCCATCAGCCGGGGGAGTGTGTGTGCACGTCACACACACACACACACTGACGCCTCACAGGTGCGAACATGCTTGTTCACATGCACACACAGTCCCTTGGCCAAGGCATCTGTGCCCTGGCCCAGTCGCCTGAAAGGGAACCAGTTTATTGGGATCCTGGGGTGGGGTGCAGGAACAAAAGAAGCCTTGTTCAAGTTTATGTGAAAGTTACAAATTCAAAATGAGAGCAGATAAAGCATGAGATACCTGGTGTGTAAACAGGCCGGTGAGTGAGAAGGCCCCAGGCTTGGGAGAGAGAAGGAATGAATGGGCACACACTGGGGGTGTGAGGGGGACAGCAGCCAGCCGCTGCAGGTCATGCGGGAAGAGAGGTGGGTCTCCCCGGTGCTGGTGAAGGCTGCTGGGCAGTAGGGTCCAGGCCTGGGTCCTGGAGTCAGGAGGAACCATGGCACTGGGCATTGCACCCCGAGTCTGGGCATGGATTTGCTCACTGCAGCCTTCCTCTGGGTTCATAGAGGTGTCACTGCATCTGGGGCATCGAGGCAAAAGAGAGCTGTAGCCTCAGGAGTCACCTGACCTCTGGGCTCTTCTTGATGTAAGCACACACTGGAGATGGGTGAGGAGGAATCTGGGGATCCCTCCTTTACACCCGCTTCACACCCCACAGTCTCACTTCAGCCTTCTTCTTGGACCTTCTCAAACCCTAACATAGTAGGGTGGCCTCAGCTTGTGGCTTCTCGGACCTGTTCCCCACGGAACAGGAAGGTCCTTGCTCTTGGGCAAGGCTTGCTCTCCCTGCAGAGCTGACTGTGGCCGCTGTCTCAGCCAGCACTCCCTCTGTCATGGGAGCCCCTCTGGCTACCCTGATTTGTGCTGCCTCCTCCCAGCTTTCTCGGGCCTGCCCCATCAGCCATTCCTCCCCAGCCTTTGCACACCGGGGCCACAGAGTTATTGGGAAGCTGACCCATTTGGCCCTGCTAGGTAACTGGAAAGAGGGATGCTTTCCTATCCACCCTGACCCTCTTCAGCTCAATCCTGACCCCATCAGCAGGAGCCCAGGAGGATATTCAGAGCCAGCCAGAAGCTGTGAGGTCCCCTCTGCATGGAGCTCCTCATCCATGGGGACATTTTCTATTTTATTTGTCTTTTTTTTTTTTTTTTTTTGGTACCAGGGATTGAACTCATAACCTTACACTTGCCAAGCAGGTGCTTATGCCACTGAGCTAAATCCCCAGGCCTATTTATTTGTCTTTCTTGAGACAGGGTCTCCCTATGTAGTTTCAGGCTGGCCTTAAGCTCACATTATAGCCCAGGCTGGTCTCGAACTCACAGTGATCCTCCTGCCTCAGCCTCCTGAGTACTTGGATTACAGGCGTGTGCTGCCACAGATCATGGGGACATTTTCAAGCACACTTGGAAATCACTCCCATACTCCCAGCATCAGACTTCCCTCTACTCTTGGTTGCCCAGCCTGGAAAGCAGAAGCTCAGGGCTGGGGTATGGGATCGATCGTCTGTTCTTGCAATCTAAAGCTGCAAGGGGTGAGTCCTAGGGATAACACCCAGAGGCAGGAGTGTACCTCACAAGAGTCTTGGACAGAGATGCCTTCTCTGAGACACCCATGGAGCAGAGCGAGCCCTCCTCTCTGACCACTCCCCCCAACATTCCCAGGACCAGCCTCTGGGAAGAGTGTGGCTTGGCTGGTTTAAGATTTGTTCCCCTATTTGGGGCTTTAGGGCCAAGGGACATCAGTAAAACCCCTGGGCCTCTCCAGCGGCTGTTTGCTCGCAGGGATGTGGACAGACAGGCAGGAACGGAGATCGGCAGGAAGGCACGGGGAGGGCGGTGGGGTAAGGGAAGGATGGCACACTCTTACTGAAGCCAGTTAGAACTAAAGAACAATCTGAAGGGGCGGGGGAGAAGGGGAAAGTAGGAGAAAGAGTAGATTGTTAACTCCCTTGACGTCTCGGCCCCAAGGCCTCCCTGGGGCCCCTCCCTTTGCAAAATAGAAATATTGCAAAAATAGGCCAGCGCCATTTCGCTGCATGCTGCCCAGACGGTGGGGAGGGCTGGGCCTGTCACCTTCCCCTCTTCGGAAGGCAGCGTGGTCCCTCCTGAAACAGGAAAGGGGAAGGGAGCAGGGTGGGCCACAGCAGGGGGTGGTGGGTGCAGGTCCTGGCCCGACCCCTGCCTGGCTCCCCCCACCCCGCCCCAGCCCCTGCAAGCTGAGTGGGAAACTTGGCTCACGAATATCCATGTTTGTGGCGGGGAGTGTGGGGCGTGGGGGGCCCTGGCAGAGACAGGCCCTCGAAACTTTCTCTGACGGCAAAGGAGAACCAAGGAGAGGACAGTGTACTTAGTCCTCTGTGATCGGACACAGACAGAGAACGAGGCCCAATACCAGGGGAGCCAGGTCTGACCCTGGGGTCTCGGCTAGCTCGAAGCATGTGGTGCACTGGCCAGAGCGCGCGGGGGGCTGTGCTCCAGGCGGTGGCGCTGACCCATGTTTGGGGACCCCAGATAAGGGTACCAAGGGGCAGAGACGCTGGACCCCACTTGCACGAGGGTTTGGGGTCAGGGGACCAGGGTGCTTGCGCTGGCTGGAAACGCACGACTGTGGGGGAGGGGGCCCAGCCTCAGGGGTGACCCCAAGAAAAGCGTAGAAACCCCGGTGCACGTGCCCGGAGCGCGTGGCGGGCGCGAGGCTGACGTGGGAGTCCCGACACACCCAGAGCCGCGCTCCGACGCCTTTCTTCCTTCAACTCAAAGGGCCATACAGACAAAAAGAGGGAACCTGGCCCGGCTTGCGGGGGAAGCCCTATCAGGCCCCCCCCAAACCCAAGGGAAGCGTCTCCTAGCTCGCGCGACCGGGCGGGCGCGGCCCCCGTAGACGCCTCGCACCTGCGTGCCCGCGCGCAAAAGTTTGCGCGGCCGTGGCCGCGCGGGAGGCGGGCGGGAGCGCGCAGCGGCCGGCGGCTCTCGCTCCTGAGGCGCGCGAGGCGAGGGTGTGTGTGTGTGTGTGTGTGTGTGTGTGTGTACGCGCGCGCCGGCGGCCGGCGAGAGTTGGCGCGTGTGCACGCGCGCCGTCCCCGCGGCTCACTTCCCCCTCACTGCCCATCCCGGTGCGTGGCCCGGCGCGCGTAATCCCGCCTTCCTTCCCCTTCCCCGCCAAGTCAAAGTCTGAGGGAACCAGCGAGTCCATCAGCGCGGGGGCGCGCGCGCGTGAGGAGCGAGGCGCGCGCGTGAGAAAAGGGAGCAGGCGCGCGCCCGAGGAAAGCGCGCGGAGCGGGCGAGCGCTCGCCCATTCACTTCAGCACGAGGCGAAGCGCGCGGCGGCGGGTGCGCGGGCGGCCGGGCGCGCGGACGGCGGGCGGGCCGAGCGCTGCTCTTTCACCTGCCGGAGCCGCGCGGCCCGGCGAGGAGGAGGCGGCGCCGCGAGCGCCCTGCCAATCACCTCGGCTCCTGGCAGCGCCCGGCCGCTCCCGCCCGCCCCACTCCCTCCTGCCAAACTGTTACCCTGAGTGTTACCGTCAGGAGCAATGACATCAGGGTTTTAAAACAACTTGTTATTCGGGGAGTAATCAGTTGCAATTAGGCATTAATTAAGTATTATGAAAGTTGATTATTTAAGTGAATTCGGCTTTCGACTCTCCGACTATGGTGAGGACCGGGAGCGGGCCGGGGGAGGGCGCGGGGCCGGGGGCGAGGCGGCGGGCGACCCCCGCGCGGGGCCGGGCCGGGACCGGACGGGCTGGGCCGGGCCGGGCCGAGCTGGGCCGGGACGGGACGGGCGCGCCCCCGGCCCCGCGCCCTCCCCGGGCCCAGGACGAGTTTTGGGAACTCGGAGAGGCCGGGGCGCGCGGGCCGGAGCGTGGGAGCGGGCGGCGGCGCGGGGCGGACTCGGGGTGCCGGGGGCCCGGCCGCGATGCGCGGGGCCCGGTGGCGGGGAAGGGGGCGCGGCGGCGGCGGGCGGGTCGGGGCCGGGATCGGGATCGGGGCCGGGATCGGGGCCGGGATCGGTCCCGGAGAGACGCTAACAGAGTCTTCTCTTCTCTCTCGTGCCTCCCTGCCTGGCGTGCCTCGAAGAGTTTGGGACCAAGGAGCGCAGAATGGATCTCGGAACAGGTACCGGCTGGTGGGAACCCGCGGGAGGCTCTTTCACTTTTCTTTCGGTTCTTTTACGGAAGTTATTATTTTTAGTCCAATGAGTTCGCGGTGGAGCGGGGTGCCGGGCCGGGGCCCAGGGGTCGGTGTCGCCGCCCTGCGCTCCCCGCTCCCTGGATGGCGAGCTGGTTGTTATTATTTGTTACTTGCTTAGTGCCTGTGACTAATTTAATACTTGTCATTGTGAAAGAACCGAGAGGACAGGGAGCTGGGGGGCACCCGGAGAGATGATTTTAGGGGGTTTTTGTGGGGGTTTTTTGTTCTCCATGTTTTTGTGTGGCTCCGTGTTTTTTCTGTTTTTTTAAAAAATATACATATACATTTTTTTTCCCCTCTCCTCTGTAAAGATCTCTGCGTCTGGCTATGGGGTGTGTGTTTTTATTTTTTTAGTGGGGGGTGGTTTAGTTTTTGAAAGCAGCGTCCTGTTGGGAAAGGTGGTTAGTCTGGTTTTGGGGCGACTGTCTCAAGGCAAAGGAATTTAATTTATTTGGGACAAGGCTGTGTCGGATGATCAAGCTGCTTATTATGGCTAATGAGTGTTTTTCACCTGAGAATCTGTGGGCTGAGGCTGCTGTTATCAGTTCAAAGTTAGGGGCCCAGGACTCTCCCCGCCCCCTTCTGAGCCCCCGCCCTAGAGGTGTTGATGGACCATACTAACTTGAGACATCTGGGTCAGGGGGCCCTGGTACAGGACCCAGAGGTCAGGCTCCACATAGCTGCTGGTCCCCGGACAGAGTCAATCCTGGAAACTGGGTGTCTTACTGGTTTTGATCTAGTTTTGTTCAATAGTTCTCTTCACATCCTGGCTCCCAACCTGAGCCTAAGCCTAGGGAGACCTGCCCCAGCTCTTCTGGCTCCTTCTTGCCCTCTCCTACCCAAACCAAGTTTTGCTAGGACCTTGACATTCTAGGTCTTCATAAGCAGCTCACTTCTTCCTAAAAGTCTTAAAAGAAACAAACATGTTGATAAATCACTCATTGGAACTGATCTCTGAACCTTCCTGTTCCATTTATGGAAGGGAAGATGGCATTGGTGGCTGTTAAGGATTGTTAAACCTGTAGCTCATGACAGGCTCACCTTTATGGATCCCTTGAGACCCAGGAGCTGACACCTGACCTTGTGAGGTCAAAGGGGAATAGGCTGAGAGGGCAGGAGGTGGCACTGGTGAGTGGCATGGTGGCTGACTTTGGCAAAGGGGCGTGTGCGGTACGAGAGGGAGTCTTTCACAGAGTTTTTACACAGAGTTTTTACACAGGTGTGATCTTGGTTCATGGGAGGTAGAGGCACCCAGAACCTCTTTGCCCAGGAAGGGTGGGATGCCCCCTGCTGGGCAAAGTGATGAAGGTGTCCAGAGGGCCCCCCTGCCTCTCCCCACCCTCCATGCCCACAGGGAACCAGCCCGCCCCCACCTCTAATCAGGTGTCTCATCGCTTGAGCTCTCAGTCCTCACCCCCTTTCTTCGGAAATGGGGCCCCCACCCAGCCCAGCCAAGGAGCAGGCCTCAGAGATGGGCCAGCCATTATGCACCATCCTCTACCAGGTGGCGGCCAGCCTCTGCTCGTGGGCCGGCAAGTAGGACCCAGGCATTACTCAGCTGGAAGGCAGGCCCCCCTGGCGTCCTCCTTCCAACCTGGGTGCCAACTGGAGCTGGCACCTGGCCTGCTGCCCTGTCAGTCCCTCCTGGACTGCTGTGGGGCCACTATTCCACAGACCTTCTGTGGGGTGTCCCGATCGCCTGGAGGGAGGCAAGTGGCAGAACCTCCTGTGGCACTTACTGGAGCCTTAGAGAGTTCTCCCAGCACCCTAGGGACAAGCTCTGGAAAGTTTTCCTAGAAGCCAGAAGGGCCCCCAGAGGTCAGCTGGAGCAAGACACTCCCAGTGGGATCCAGGCCTGGACTCTGGCCACTCAGAGAGGGGAGGTCCAGGGTGTCAAAGTTCTAACCGTTTCCTGGAGGAGTCATCTGGTGATACCATCTCAGTCTTTTCTCTGAACTTGGAAGTTTCACTTAATCTCAGGACTTGAGAAGATAAGGACTTTTTCCTCACTTCACAAAAAGAAACAAAACAAAAAAATGGGAAGGAGGGACCCATCCCTTCTGAGCCTGTCTCTCAACTCTGGAAGGTGCAAGGGACACAGGCCTCAACGCTGGCCAGGGTTGGTTGCTGGTGGGACGCAGGATTCTCTTCCTTTGGGGATAATGACAGAGCTTCAGCTGGTGTCAGCTTAGCAAAGTGTAAGGCTGAACATGCCGCCTTTGGGCCCACAGAGTTGCCGCAAAGTATCGGGTCATGGGTTCCCATCTTCTCCAGCCTGGGCACGTCTAGTCCTGAAGCAGTTAGGCCATAAGTAATTCAGGGACAAGAGAGTTGAGTCTTCTCAAGAGGGGACAGCAGGACCTCAAGACCTTTGGCAGCCACGTGGACCCCTTCTTCCCTACCATAGTTCAGCCAAGGGCTGGATCAATCTGGACGTCTTTAGCAATAAAAAATGCCGATGTCGTCCTAATTCACCAGGCCCCGAGATGACAGCAAATTTACATTTTTTAATTAAACTAGCAGCCAGTTTTTATGAGAGGGGGTTGGGTTATGCAAATCAAATGGTTGTGTACGGAAGATTAGGAGAGTTTGGGAATAAATTCCACAAATGCTAATAAAAAAAAAAAGAGGAAAGAGAAGGAGGGAGAGGGAGAGAGGGAGGGAGGAGAGAGGAAGAGAGGAGGACATAGTTCCATTAGGCCCTTTTAGAGTGATTTCCCTGGGGGAGGGAGCTGGGAGGGCTGGGGGGGCCGGGGAGGAAGCTTTCAGACACAGGTAAATCCATCCTGCAGTTGGGGAGCTCCTCAGGATTAGGCCCCTGTCAGGCTGATTCCAGGGCCTGAACACAAATGGAAACCGGGGTACAAATGGCTGTGAGACAACAGTAGGTGTTTGACAAGTCTCCCTGTAGTGCTCCTCCTCTGCCTGGGTGGGGGAGCTGGACAAGAGGAGGGGCTGGCTGTCCAGTAGAGGATCTGAGGTAGGATCCTCTGAGTAGAGGGCTAGAAGGAAGGAGAGCGAGTGTAGAGGGGTGACCACGGAAGCCAGAGGGAGCTGGTGAGGGGCAGCACTGCCCATATAGTACCATGGCAGAAGCACTGTCATCCTGATACGTCATTGGGTGGGCTCAGTATTACTCTCTGACAAGGCCTGTTTCTTTTTCCTGCTGGGATCCTCTCGCATTGTAGACAGCTCTTCCCCCAGCCCCCATCATTAGATTGTGGGCCAGCGGGTGCAGAAACCAGTGGCCTCATCAGCCTAGGTCCTAGAGTGGAATTTCCTAGTACCCCAGGCTTTAAGGGGACCTGGTTTGCAGGGAGTGGGAGAAGAAAGCCTGCAGACTTCTCTCAGGTGGTGTCAGACGCCAGAGAGCAAAGGACTTGGCCTCCAGGTTCACAGAACTTCTTTGAGCCACCAGTTTATGGCCTGGCCATGCTAGCTCTGGTGACGCCATCAACCCAGCACAAAGCTGTGATTGGGAAGGTCTTGCGGTGTTTGTGGAGGAAGGATTGTGTGCTGGGTTTGGGGCAGTGCAGATTACCCTCAATCTTCCTTCCTCCAGCCTGTACTTGGCCAGATACACCCACTTAACCAGTCTGAGCCGGGGCCAGCCCCTGCAGCCAGGTTGGGCACCGGTTTTGCCAGTCTGCTGCAGGGGTAGGTGCTGTGGTGCCATCTTGGCAGGAAGGAGCCACCAGGGCCAAGCACGGCATGAGCTGTCTGGTGGGTAGCACATTTCCTGGTACCTGTCCGACAGCCTGGCTGTGCACTGGCCAGCAATGCCAGGAAGGACCAGAAATCAGATGACCTTTCAGGTCTCTGGCTTTCCAGCACCCAGCCTGGTTTTGTTCTGTGGGACCAGCTTGGGGGAAGCAGTTAAGTGGACAGGGTAAGAAGCATATCGTTTGGACCTTCTTGATAGAAAGTGCTGGAAACAGGCAGCTCTGGGCTGTGAGATGGCCCAGACCCTGGCCACCTTGGAGGCTTGCTATAAGACAGGCAAAATGCAAGACAGCAGGCCCAGAAGAGCCATTCTCTGCAAGAGGCAGGACAGAGAAGGCAGGGCTGCAAGAGTCCCCAGGGAGACCCTGGCACAGGCCCAACCAGGAGAACCCACTAACTCTGCTCCCCAAGAGAGGCCAGGGGCTGGAAGCCAGATCAGCCCCCTCTCCCAGCCGCCCTCAGCACCGCCCATGCTCCCTGCCCCCACAGCCAGGGAATCTGGCTGAGGTGCAGCTTGGGTTTTTATGATGGAAAAATAAAATAAATGGAGGCACCTTTGGAGGGCTGAGTCACGGCAGCAACATCTCCTCATTAAAGCTGTTGCCCCTGGCTCAAGCCCTGCCCACTGCCCGGGCAGGGGATGGGTGGGGCTCAGGAAGGCTCTTGGCCCTGAGTGCTGTTCTCCTTGGACCCTGCCAGGGCATCCCCACCCTTGCCAGCCGCCTGGGGCTGGCCTAGGGCTCTGAGGTGGGTCACTGCCAGCCCCAAGCCCCAAGGATCGTCTCTGACTGCCCTCCCATGCTGGCTTCCAAGCCTTGACCACTCTGGCTGCCGCCACCACTGCCACCATAGCTGCTGGCTCCTCTTCCTCCCCTCTCCTCCTCTCCCTCCTCCTCCTTTGCTTCTCTTGGTCCTCATCTTCAGAAAGCAAAGGAAGGTGCTCTGCAGTGATGTTGGCTCTGTGGGGTCCCAGAGGCGAGCAGCAGCTATTGGAGGTCCAGCAAGAACAGGAAGGGCTAGCGGGGGAGGAAGGCCGTTGGCCTGTGTGTCTTTTGGCTTTTTATTTTTTGTGCTGGGAATAGAACTTAGGACCTTGTACTGGCCAGGCTGGCGCTGCTGAGCCACATCCCCAGCCCTCAGCCTGTGTGGGGAGGGAGGATTGCCTCACTGCACTGGCTTTGGAAGGTGGCAGCCTGGTGACCAGCACCTCAGCCTCTCGGACCTGAGAGCCTGTAGGGCATGAGCCCCACCACACAGGCTCCCCAACCTCTGGCTGGGCAGCCTCTGGGGAGCGCCAGTGAGGGAGGTGCTGAAAGGTGGGCAACCTGGTCCCCAACACCCAGGCTTGCAGGTCTCCCCAGTAGAGATGAGCTGGGTCCAGGGAGATTTGTGAAGGGGCGACCTTATCTGCATCCGCTCCGCACCCGCCCTCCAGCCTCCACCAAGCCTCTCCAGTCCTGGAGCTCCTCACCCGCTCGCAGCACAGTTCCTGCTGCTTGTTGTACAACCACATTTTTCTGCCTTTTTCACCCTCTTCTGCCCTGCTCCGGCAGGTGGGCCCTGCCTCCTCAACTCTCCTGCCCTCCCGCCTTGCCAGCCTCACACTCTGTTGGCCCTGGGAAGAGACAAGAGATTAGTGGCTGGCTCGGGCCTGCTGCTCCCGCTCCCCTCCCCAGGGTCTGGTTCTACCTGTGACATTGGTTTGCCGAGGCAGGGCTCACACTCATGTGCCGTGGGCTTCACCCCAGGAGGCCGAGGCCAGGGCCAAGACCTTTTTTTTTTTCCTGCTGTGGCTGCTCCTAATGGCAACCATTAGATAGGACTATTAGCCACCGTGTTGACATCTCCTCCCAGTGCTTGGTACAGGGCTGAGGCTTGTGCCTTCCCGCCTAAGTGCTGGTGCAACTGATTGATGGATGTGCCTCTTCCCCAAGTGCCTGCCCGGCTTCTGAGTGGGGCAGAAGGAGGGAGGCAGGAAATGCTAGCTCTGCCCTGGGGACCTGGGTTTTAGCTCTTCAAGAGCTTTCTAGGCCTGGTTTACAGGAAGAAATGGGACTGAGGTCAAGGTTGATGTGAAGGGGGCAAGGGGGACCTGAGGACAAAGGTAGGATTACATGGTGGGGGCCCCAGAGCAGCTACTGGCTGTGACCATGACATGCCTCAGGGAGGGCGTGGAGCATGGGGTCAGGCTGCTGCCCAGGGGGACAGGAGAGCAGTACCAGTGTGGTCTGAGCCTCTCCTCTGCTTCCTCCCTGGCCTGTCGCTACCTCCTCTGTATCTCCCCACCTGCCAGGCTGATGGCCTCCTCCTCCTCCTCCTGTAGCGTACCTGTCCTTCCGGGCAGGACCCCTCCAGCTGGTAGACTCAGTGTAGATAGGAAAACAAGAAGAAGGCCTGGGGCACAAGGCCCAGCCCAACTACCAGAGCCTCAGACCTGTGGGCTTGGGGCACTCCTGAGTTGGCTGTGGAAGTCCATAGACCTGCCCTCAGCCCTCTGCCTTCTGGGACTCTGCTGGCCCCACAGGCTCTGCCGGTGCCATGGTGTGTGACCGCTGAGATCCCCTCCTGCAGCCAAGCGGGTCCTCTCTTGTTGCCTCCTGGGCTGAGGTGAGGGCACTGTCTGGCCTTGCCGGAGACAGTGAAGGAAGAGAGAGAGAACAGATCCATTTTGTGGTCCCACAGACCAAGGGGTCCCAGAGGGAACCTTCCCGAGTTGAGCTTTTCTCACAGGGCTTTGTCTTACACTGACAGGGTCCATGAGGGATGAGGAGCCGGGTGGAGCTTCAGGCCAGGGAGCCCTGTGCAGTGGGAAGACAGCAGAGGCCAGGAGGCCAGCAGGGAGAGACTGCCAGAAGTCTGAGTCTGGAAGCTCATCTTCTCCCTGGCTGTGATCCTTACCTCCCTCTGACCAGAGCCTCCCTTCCTGCAGCTCCAGACTTGTGGCCACTGCAAGCCAGGGGCCCTGGTCCACCAGAGGACAGTTGAGGAGCGCCACTGCCCAGCAGGGGGCGCCCCACTATATCTGCCCTAACCCTCCCTGGGACTGGGACCTGTGGTCCCACCTTGATGCAGGCCTGGGCCAGGGAGGGGAGCCTGCCCTCCCCACCCCCAGAGGTTCCTGGGCTGAGTTTGTTTTGCCAGGGTGACCTGTTTAATCATCTCATTTTCTGGTGGCCGTTTATTCCTCGTTTCCACGGTTACGGCCCCATTAAGGGGAGAAGCAATAAGGCAGTGAGTCAAACAGGTAATAAAAACATTAAAGCCCATGTGCGCAGAGGGAGGACGGGGCGGGGGAGGGGGCGCAGTGAGGTGAGACGGCCCAGGAGCAGAGCAAGCGAGGTGCAGACCGCCCGGCCTTGTCCTCCAGAGGCCATGGGAAGACTGTTCCCCAAGACCCAGTCCCCAGTCCCAAGCCCTGGTGCCCTGGGCAACAGGCTGCACTTGAGGTAAAACAGGAAGGAGTGAAAAGTGAGAGGGAGAGTGACCAAAGCTCCCCCAGGACTGTCCCCAGCTGGTTGTATGACCTGTTTGCAGGCCCTGCCTCGCCCTCCCTGGGTGGGGGTGGGGGCCGATTTCTGACATTGTTTTGAGCTCTTGAATTTTTTTTTTTTTTTTTTTGCCAACTTTATCAGAAAGCATATTTGTGGTGAGTGCTGCTAACAGGGCCAGTCTGATGAGTAAATATTCCTGGCGAGGAGGCCGGTGACCTTGAGAGGGATGAGCATAGCAGCCAGCCGGAGTGTGTGGGGAGAGGAGGGGCAGCTCTGTGCCCCAGAGGCAGACACGCTCATGTGTGGGGTGGGGGCCCTTCCTGCTGGGGGCCAGGTTGGAGTGAAAGGGCTGTTTGTCCCCCGCCCAACTCTCTTCCCAGGAGGGGGGTGGGGCTGTCCCGAGCACAGGTGACACCCAGCTCAGGCTGGCTTGTGTGACTTGCCCACAGGCAGGCAGGCAGGCCAGGAGCTCTTGGTGGTACCCACTGAGGAGCTACCCTGTTCTCCTAGGGCTTCCTTCCCATCTGAGCGAAGACCAAATGCTATGCAGAGAGGCAGCCACCTGTCCAGCCCCTGTGCCCAGGGTGCATCTATCACCGACGTTGCTTCCTGCCCTACCTGGGCATCCAGCCCTCTGCCCTGCCCTCTGGGCTGGCCGGTGAGCATGGCCAGTGCCGGCCGGCGGAGAGTGCCAGGAAGCGTGGGGTGGGGCTGGAGTGGCACTGCCTGTGGGTGCTGTGCCAGGACCATTGCTCCGAGAGCAGAGGGAGCCAGGGCCAGAGAGCTCGGGCTCCTCCGGGCCAGTGAGAGACCCGCTTTCCCAGTCTCTCCCTGCCAGGATCCCCTACAAATTCGAGGCCCGTGTCTCTGATTATTAATTTCAAAGTTGATTCTGACTCGGGAGGGGAGAGAGAAGGTTGGGGAAATGGGGAAACCCTTTGGCTGAGAACTGTGCCTTGGGAGCGGGCCTAGATGAGTTAATATTCTGATCAAACAATTAAAAATAGAAAATGTTCCCTCGGCACCAGCTGCTGAGGCTCTCGGCAACTGTCACCAGCGGTTCAGGGGGCAGGTGGTGCTGGAGGGAGCTTCCCCACAAACAGCAGCTTTCAGAGATCACTGCGTGCCCACCTCGGCCCTGGCCCAGGGCAGCAGCGAGGGGCTCCCCGTCCTCCTGTTCCCCCAGGAGCAGGCCCCGTGCAGCTTCAGGGCCGCCCTTCTCCCCTCCAGGCCCAGCCTCGTGGTGAAGTCATCGCCAGATGCCTTGGTAATTGCTTTAAGAATCCAACTTAAAATAAGATGAAAACTTATATTCCTGGGTGAGGAGTAATTTCCCATCTAATAGTAAATTAATGAAAGGATTATAGCAGAGGGGCAGCTGGGAGGCCGCCCTCATCTGATAAATACAACATCTCAGGCCCACCAGCTCCTGACCAGGGTGCTCCTGCAGCCCAGGCCAGGCCGCACTTGAAGTCCCTCTGGGGCACCCCAGGGGCCGCCCAGGTAAGGGGATACCTTCCTCATATTATCAGAGTCCCCCTGCAGACAGGGACAGCTTTTCAAAACCTCCAGCAGGAGAGGCTCAGGTCTGACCTCCCCTGGGCCTGAGGAGGCTCCAGCCATCAGTTTCCCTAAGAAGGAGGGGCCTCGGGAACAGGGACTGTGTGTAGCCTCCACCTGTTACCACAGCGTGGTCAGCCGTCTGGTGACTTCAGAGTAGGGTGACCAACCACCCCAGCTTGCCCAGGACTGGAAATACCCCACATCCTGTGGGTCCCCTCTGTCCTGGGCAAACTGGGACCGTTGATCAGCCCTGTTTGAAGGCTGGGCGGTGGGCTGCTTGTCACGGCCACTCCCTCTGAGCCCTGAGAGTACAGGCACCTGGGGAATCAAATGCGTCCTGTCCACCTGGGTCCGCCTTGCTCATGATAACCAAGGCTTCTGTGTGGGCTGCTGTGTTCAGCTGGGTGTCGTGTCCTAGGTGTGTGGTTGTGTGTGGGCCCCCTTCCCCTCTGCACCGGGGCTCAGTGCCTGGAGACCTCGTGGGCTTGAGAAAGGGCTTGCAGCTGAGACCCCATCTCTTTAACACTGAGCCCTCTCCCCCCATCACCGCGGGCTAGGCTTCTGGAGAGGAGGGGACACCACAACCCCTCCCCTCAGAGTTCACTTAGCACCTTGCTGCTGTGAATGTCAGCTCATACACACCTACTGTCTCTTTGGAGAAAGACAGGAATTGTCCTGCTTCACAGGTGGGAGGGCTGGAGGTCTAACAGCTCAGTGGGAGACCCTGGGTTCAGTGCTACCTCCCTTCTATCAAAGCACCACAAACAAACAAGCAAGCAAGCATGCAGATGGGGAAACAGGAGGCCCAGAGACACTGCCTGGTTTGTACCCAAAAGCCAGGAGATAGACGCAGCGCAGTGTGGGGCTTCCTTCCAAAGGGAAAACAGGCTTCCCCAAGGACTGTTCACGTGGCAGGTTGAATGGAGGAAGCCTGGCTTCTGACCCTGCTTATGTACCATCCTGCCCGGCCCACATCCTGCGCATCATCCACACGCAGGTCCCACCTGTCCTCCGTGGTCATATCCCTGGGCCTTGCATGCCCTGTAGTGGTGGATGCACGTGCATTCAGAGCCTTTTGCAGGAAAGTCCTCATCTCCCCAGAAAGGGGCACTCTCCTGTCTGCAGGGGCTGGGACCCTATGACTGTCCCCCTGGTGAAGAAGTGAACAGGCTGGATGAAAAGCCCGTTAGGAAGTCTAAGTGAGCAGGCATTCTAGCAAATGCCTGTGTGCATGATGTGTTTCTGTGAAAGCAGAGACTTTGCAGAAAGGGAAGCTGGGGACAGTCCCCTTAGTTTCCTGGGAGGTTACTTTGGTTAGCTTAGGAGTGGAGATCCCCGCTAACCTCCTTTGCCACTACTAGAAGTACCAGCACTAAACCAGGTGTGGTGGTGCACATCTGTAGTCTCAGCAGTTGAGAGGCTGAGGCAGGAGGATTGTTGCCAGTTGAGACCAGCCTGGGCTACAAAGTGAGCTCCAGGCCAGCCTGAACTGCATCGCGAGACCCTGTCTCATAAAGAAAAAATAAAGAGAAGTAGCAGCACTACCTGGGAACCACCAGGATCAACTTGCTGCTCTGCAGACAGGGGCTGCACTGAGTTTCCTGGGCTTTGCTCAGGTGGAGTCTGAGAGAGGACCAGCTTCTCACCTGGACTGCACAGGGCGTGCTCTGGGGGTGGAGAACAGCTTGGTGTTCTCTGGGGGCTGGCAGTGCCGCATGGCCTGTCCACCCTGCCATCCCACGTTGACCCCCGACCCAGAGGAAGGAGGTATGGAATCTAAACATCTCAGGAAAGCATGCTCAGGGAGGGAGCCAAGCCAGCACCGCAGATGGCGTGATGCAGACTGCAGCGGGGCGGGGGGGTGGCAGTTGCTGTTGGAGCAGACAGACTGGTGAATTCCAGGCTGCAGGGATCTGAGCAGGCCCTCCTTTCTGTCCTCCACTTGGGGCTGGGGGAATGGGTGTGGCAGACAGAAGGACTGAGAGGGCAGGAGGTCAACAGCCCGCCTAGGAGCCCCCAGCTCAGCCTGCTGCCCATCACATCCCCTGCGGCCAACTCACCGCCCTACTGGGACCCCACAGGCCCCCTTTCCCCATGGAAAGGCTCTCTTTGGGAGGCCAGGAACAGAGCATGAGTCGTTCCTCCCTCTGGAACCATGGGCGGGGCCTTGGGCCCAGGTAAGGAACCAGAGATGTTTTCTGTTTCCGGGTCCCTAGGGGCCCAGGGGCAGATTGAGACAGGCTCCTTGCAGGGAAGGTGTTAACAAACAGCAGGTGATTAAACATGACAAGCGGTGACATTTCTGTTCAGGGTTCTCAGTCCCGGCAAAGCTAAGAATGAAGCTATAAACCCTGACATTTTGTGTTATGCACTGAGAGGATTTTAATAGACCTCGCTCCCTCTCCCCATCAACTGCTCTCCCCCTTCACCTCCCACTGCCCCTCGACATAGCCCGCCTGGCCTCCGGGGCCTTTCTGGGCCCTGTGTTTGCTCCCCTCTTCCTCAGACCCCTGTGCACCTGCAGGACCTGCTGGACGCGGCCCTCCAGCTCCCCTGCTCTCTGATCCCCCGTTCCCTCCAGCCACCCCTCCCCTGCACCCTTCTCTCTCTCACCTCCTTTTTTTGGGTCCTGATCTCATAGCCTCTCCCTTTGCTGCGGCTGCCCCAGTTGTCTGGGACAGCAGGTGGCTGTCCCTGTGCCCTCTTTGTGCTTATAACATTTCCAGACAGACATGCGAGCGGGTGTAGAGAGATTGTGGGGCTTGGTAAGAGATTTTCCTCCCATCTTTTTTTTCAGTCCCCTTTCTCCTTTTTGAGACAAGCACAGGAGGAGGAGGAAGAGGAGGAGGAGGGTGGGAGGGGAGGAGGGAGAGAGTTGCACTTCAGTGCAAACAGTTGTGGGATTTGTTCAGAAAGAGGCTGGCCAGCAACAGTTGTCCCTCTCACAGAAAAATGTTGGAACAACTGGGGCCTCCTTTGTTCTCCTGGCAGAGCCCCACGAAGGGCATTTGGAGGTGAGCCTGGGGCTCAAGAGGGCAGGAGACCATGGGAGGGTCCAACTTGGTCCCACCCAGGGAGTCTCCACCCTGGCAGACAGAAAAACTTCCTAGAGCTCCGCAGGGGTTGTGACAGAAGTCAGGCCACACCCCGGGTCCCAGCTCTGCCCTGGTGAACTCCAGAAGCACTTAGCTTTCTGTATTCCTTCAGTAAATATTTATTGGGCCGGACACTGCACTGAGCAGTGGTCCCATTCCACAGCTCTTGCGAAGCACGGGGTTGATAAGTCACTACAGAAGAGCTGCCACAGGCACGAGGATGGGGGGAATCCCCAGGGTTTCCCAGAGGAAGTGACGTCACAGCTGGGACCCCTGAAGCATGCATAGGAGGTGGATGGCCATTTCCCCTTGTGGGTCAGGTGCTGAAGGGCCAGGGAGAGGCAGGTGCTGCCCACAGCATAGACTGGTCTGGGCTGTGTGTGCCCTTTGATTGCTGGGTAACTGACCCCAAACTTCCTCTTCTATTGGTCCTTCCACCCCCACCCGGCTCAGTGTGGTTGGGGTAAAGGGGGAACCCCGTAAGTGAGGGGGGCCTGCGCTGCCTTTCCAGCCTGCTCATCCCCCGCTGATGCCTTGCTCCTGAGATGCTGGGGTTCAGACCTTGAGGGCAGACGTAGGCAGAGCAATGGCGGGAGAGCCTCTGCGTCTTCACCTGCCTTCCCTGCTGACCTCAGGGCTCATCCAGATGGACTCAGACCCTTCCTGCATCCCTGTCACCTCTCCTCCGCACTCCCAGCAGAAGCCTTGGTGCCTCTCCTTAGACTCCAAGCTCCTGGAGCCCTGAGACCCTAATCCCAGTATCCCTTGGGCCAGAGGGCATAGCACCTGTAGAGGTTGAAGATACAGTTGAGAAACCACCAAGCCAGGAGCAGAAGGGTCGAGTTATCCCTTAGAGCAGGGCCAGCGAAGAACCTGCATACTGACCTGTGGGCCCTTGGTGCACAGGAAGATGCCCCAGAGAGCCAGGTTCAGCCCTTTGTCCACCCCAAGCGGGCCTTATCCCTAGCACCATTTGGCCATAGGCACAGGGCAGCCATGAGGTCTGCTGTCCGCAGGGTCCCAGCCCTCAGAGCACCCCTTCCGGTCCTGCTCAGCCCTTGCACAGGGATCACCCTGCCTCCACACTGGTGCCCCAACGATAAGGCCTGGCTCCCGGTCCCGAGAGCGAGAGCGATGTAAAGGGACCAGGAGAAACCTCCACCACTGCTCTTCCCCACCTGCCCCAGTCTTGCCTTTCTGCCAGACTTGACCTGGCTCCCTCATTGCAACCCTTGTCACCTTCTTCCCCATGGTCCAGCTGTCTGCCGTGAAGGGTTGAGAGGCTCAGCCCTCCTGCCTCGATTGGCTGCCTGGTGTGTGTGTGTGTGTTGGGGGCGGGGCGGGATGAAGGGAGCCAGGAGGGCAGTCTCAGGGCCAGGGCTTGGCCCGCTGCCCCTGTGGATCCGGAGCCAGGTTTTACTGTAATCCCTACATCCTGTTGCAGATCCTTAATCAGCTGGAGCCCAGGTTGGGCTGGACCCTGTGGTGACACTCAGGGCTGTGGCATGGAAAACCTGAAATGGAGCTTCTGGAGTTGGGTTGGGGGCTTTAAGGATAAAGCAGGTGGAGGGGAGGAGAAGGGAGCCAGGGCAGGCACAGGATGTGGACAGAGCCCAGGCCACCACGCACTGCCCCAGGGCCGGAGGTGGAGGAGCAGCTGTTGCAGATGGAACCCCGGCTGTCGGGGGAGGGCCCACACGGCCCACTGCGCACACCGGAGTCTGAGGGGGCAGCTGGCCCCAGAGTTGCTCCGACAGTGACTAGGAATCAGTAGAGGGAAGCCTGGGTGACGATGGTTCCAGAGTCTGTACTAACCGGGCCCAAATTCAAGGCTGGGACTATCCCTGCTCTGCTGGGAGCTCTGCTTCCTGAGAACCAGGCAGAGGGCTCAGGCGACCTGTCCGCCTTGGGTTTGACAGACAAGGCACCAGGCCCTTAGCAGGCAAGGGGGACCCCAGGATCTGCCATTCCTTTTGCCAGAGCAGCTGGCCCCACTCCAGCGATCCACACCCACTCTGACCCTTTGGTCCAGCCTAGCCCTGCTACCCTTGCATGAATCCTGGGCAAGAGTTGGGGCACAGAGGGGCCAACTCTTCTCAGCCCAGAGCGCCACGTGGAGAACCAGGAGAAACGTGTAGGCCCTAGCCCGCCATTGCACAGAACCCAGAAGCGGGCTGGCTGGCAGCGGGTGGGCAGACGGGCGTCTGTCCTGCCAGGGGCCTGGGCTGGCTCTGCAGACAGCCTCTTTTCTATATGGAAATGAAGAATTTAGGCTAATGGAGCTCAACCATCTCTAATTTTGCGATGGCAGGAGGATTTTGATTGAAAGTAATTAAGCAAGCTAGCTGTAAAATTAATTAAAGCAAAAGGGGGGGATTTTTTATTGGATTGGATAGCGATATAGCGTCTGTCAGGCGGGGGACGGATGGGGGTGACCTGAATCCTCTGCCCTCCCCCCTCCCACTCGGGACGTTTATGTCACTTTAATCTCCTTACAGCGGCTGCTGTGCATTTGTTTGAAATAATCAAGGAAATATGGTCAGAAATTGTCAGCTTTCAGATCTAATTTACCTGACGGCCCCTGTGTGAGCCAGGGCGGCCTGGGGAGTGAGCGCGTGTGAGCGGGTAGGGGAGCTGAGTGGGCTGTGAGCACGTCGGGTGGGTGGGCGCTGCAGCAGGGACCCACGGGTGGGATGGCAGCTCCTTGGGCTTTGCCCCTTTCTGGAACCGACCCCACCCCCACCCACCTGCTGCCTCTCTTCCTCCCACTGTAACCAGCTTTAGGGTTTAGGGAATATAGGATTAGGGAGGTGATTGTAATTCCTTATTCCAGATGGCTGACAACTGCTAAGCCCCTCACCAGGGCCACAGTTTTAAAAATACTCCTAAATTAGTCCCCTCATGTCCTCCTCCTAGTTGTTGGCCTCACCAGGGGATTGAGGAGATGGGCAGGAGGGAGGGTGGGCCCCAGCACCCTCTGCCACCTGCTGCCCTCCCCCATCTCTCCTGGCCAGCCTGGGCCTCTCTTTCCCTTTTTTGCCCAAATCCCAGAATGGAGCTTGCCCTGATTCCCCTTCACAGTGCAACTCACAGGGCCCGGGGCTTTGTCCCTGCTGGAGGACACCCCACCCCCTTGTGCCCCACAGACTGACCCATTGCCACGGCGAAGCGCTCACTTGGTCCTTAGTGCCCGGAGAGCCTGACCCCTAGGCCCTACAGTCCAGAAGCTCCAGTTGAGAGACAGGGGTGCTTTCCCAGGAGGGCCAGCTTGGGGCTCAACCCTCCCTGGCAGGAGCCTTTGGGGTGTTTGGGGCCCACAGGCCCTGGAGGAGTCAGTTTTTTAGCCTACAGAAAGTCTCACACGCACCTTTTTGGGTTTGTTGGTTTGTTTTTGTTTCGTTTTGTTTTGTTTTGGTACTGGGAATTGAACCCAAGGCCTTTGTCCTGAGCTACATCCCCACCCAGCCCCTTTGTATTTTTTATTAAGAGACAGGGTCTTGCTAAATTGCTAGGTTGCCCAAGCCAAACTCAAACTCATAATCCTCCTGCCTCAGCCTCTCAAGCGCTGGGATTATAGAAAGTTCTCCTTTAACCCACAATGTATTGCAGTTGGATTTCAAGGGTTCTGCATGGGAAGTGGGTCCCTGGATCTGTGAGTGACCCAGGCTTCCATCCAATCGCTCCCCTCCTCGGGGCACGCTCCCCATCCAGTCCCAAAGCCCCGGGCAGATGCAGGATGGCCTCACCCTGTAGCTGCTGCCTCCTGCGTGTGTGCTGCTTCTGGGAAACAGAGTTCCTTGACTGTCCCTGGCACAGGGGAGAGGTTTCATGTTCTAGAAACAAGATTAAAGCAAGCAGCCCACGGTAGCATATGTCCCTTAGCAGCCTGCTGTCCCCATCTGCCCCTAGGAACCCCCCAGTACCCTCTGCCTCTTCCACCAGTTCCTCCCCAGCCCTCGGCACATGCACACACACACACCCGCAGGCTCTGGGGTGGGGTGGTGACTCAGTCTGCCTCCTGCACAGCAGCCAGGGAGAGGGAGTAAGAGCTCCGTTGTTGCTTACAGCCTCCATGCTGAGCACAGCAGCGGCTGGAGCCTGGGGAAGCATCGCCTATGTCTTCTTGAGCACTTTCCGCATGACCTCCGCTCTGCCCCGGCCATGAGTCACTCTACCTGGTGGGCAGAGAGGAAGCCCTGCAGAGCTCTGCCTGGGAAAGCAGAGGAAATCTGCCCATACTCCCTTCCACGGGTACTCAGGACAGTCCCTCAAGCACAGGGCCACAGAGGTCTTTGGGACCCTGCCCTCCCCTGCCGCCTGAGCCCACAGGAGCCTTGGCAAGAGTAGGTGAAATAGTTGGGTATCGTTTGCTTCAGGAGAGAGAGTTTCTGCCCTGTGTGTCCAGCAGGTGCCCGGAGCCCACATCCCAGGAGACCAGAGGTTGGAGGAAGCCTCAGGCCCCAGCCCAGCTCTCACCCCTGCCAGCCTGTGCCATGGGGGCAGGGAGGGACCAGCCTGGGGCCTACACCAGGGCCCAGTGGGTCGCCCGTCCTGGGAAAGGGATTGGATCTGAGCTGCTAGTCCGGGGCGCGTGGTGGTGGGCGGGCGTGCAGGGAGGCTCCTGGAAAGCCTCTGAAGCAGGCCAGGGCAGGCTGGCGGGCTGAGGCGCAGCGGGATGGAGGAACCGCGGCAAAGGAGGCATCTCTGTTCAGGGCTCCTGGTGTCTGACACCCCTC
Organism: Hydrochoerus hydrochaeris; assembly: GCA_004027455.1. Lineage (NCBI taxonomy): Eukaryota > Metazoa > Chordata > Mammalia > Rodentia > Hydrochaeridae > Hydrochoerus > Hydrochoerus hydrochaeris. Next base: position 285,082 of record PVLA01000880.1, on the reverse strand, counting down.
TCCACCCATCGAGGAGAACCTGGACTGGGCTGCTGTACCGAAAACCCACTATTTAGAACTGACCCTCTGTGGGGAGGAGAGAACTGGGTTCTCCAGTGGCCCTTCGTGAAGAACAGCGGGCACAGGCCCAAGTCAGAGGACGGCCCCACATCAGCAGGGTGCCTGGCAATCCAGGAGAAGGAAGACATGAGTGGCAGCTTGGGGCCCAGCACTCAAGGGTCAGTCAGTCCGTCGGTGCCTTGATGTCCATCAGCTGGTGGTCAGGAGTCGGGCTTCACTCCCGAGATAACACGGGTGGCTGCCCCGCCCTCCCTGGGGCTTTCCCTGCCTCACTCCCACAGAGTGAAACAGCCAGGACCACTGAACGCTCACACCCCACTCGCAAGGGATCCTGCTGCCCCCTCCCCAGCATGACTTGCCGCTCTGCCTTCCCTCTGGGGCTGAAGTCATGGTGGGAGAAGAGATGAGACAAGTCCCAGATAACCGGCGCACTGTCCTGCCCGGCCCCCAGCCTCTGCTCCCCAAAAACCTTGAGAAATAAGGACTTCCCCAGTGGAGTCTACCTGGCCCCACAGGCTGGGTGACCTCTCCTGTTAGACGGGGCTTGGCATGGGTAGCTGGCTGATCTCCCTGTCCCAGGGGAGGGAAAGCAGGTCTTGCTTGCCCTGGAATTCTTACCCCTGCTTAAGAAGGGCCAGTGGCTCAGGAAAGTCTTAGGGGTACCCTGGCCACAAGAACTGAGGGCAGGTGGGAGGTACCTGCCTCACTAGAAGGAAGTCCAGAGTGGCAGGGGTCCCACTCAGGAATCGTTAACTGCAGGGTCTTGAAATCCTCCCAGTGTCAGGGACCTGCCGCCTCCTCCAGCCTGGCCCATGCCGGAGTTGGCTGGATGTGACCAGGGCACCGGGCTCCCGGAAGTGCCTGGGATGGACAGGGCTCTTGAAGCCTGCCCTTGCCTGCAGGGTTCTCTCCTACTCATGCTGTGCCTACCCTGCTACGCTGGACCCCTTCCCTCCGGTCTGCACTTGGTTTCTTGCCCTTTGGGCCTCAAGTCTCCCTGACCAACTCTGGCCTCTCCTCCGTCCCCTCTGGCTTCACAGTCGCATTTTGCTGCCAGCACAGGGCACTGAAAAACTGCTGGCACTGCCAAAAACCCTGTGTGCGCTATGACTCCCCAAACATCCCTTTATTTTTATTGTTCTGTTAATTACTGTTTAAACTTTAATAAGTCACTTCGTCAGGAGGGGGGACCTGCCGTGAGCTTTTCTGTGCAAACATGGGCCGGGAGTGACTCGGGTGTAATATAACCCTTTATGCGATGTGGGAATGTTTAGATTGTAACAGAAACTTGTTATTTTAATGACAGTTGGGGGGGTCTGAGCACCAAGCAGGAGGAGGGGTGGGCGCTCCCCTGCATCCCTGCCGAGGACTTGGAGTGGCCTGGCCTTGCCGAGGTGGCTTTCTCGCTGCTGACCACACCAGAGGCTCCAGCATGCCCAGGGTCTCCCCAGGTAGCCCTCCAGGAAGGAGACCCGGGGGTTCCAGGCAGGAGACCCATCCCCAGGTGGCCAGGCAGGTGGAGGCCCAGAAGGAAGTCAGGCTTTGGGGGACAGAGAAGCAGCAGGCACCAAGCAGTTCTCTGATCCCTGGGCAGAGCCAGGCAGGGTCACGTAAGCCCAGACTCTACCCCCACAGTGACTGGGGAAGGGACTCTGCCTGTGGTCACCACCAAGTGGTGGCAGGTACCGCGTGCTCCACAGCTCTGTGTCCGATGTGTCACACCATTCCTTCAACACTGTGTGTCACAGTGATGACCCTGAGGCCCAGGGCGAAGGAAACTTGCTTGAAGGAGTAGGCTCTTAGCCGGGGCCCTGTCCCTGGCATTGATTTATTTGGAAGTTGCCAACACTGAGGTGCCCAAGGGTGACCTCAAAAGTCTGGTCACGGTCCCACAGTGGCAGAGTGCAGAGGGGCACCAGGCCCACACTGGCAGTCAGGATAGGGCTCATGAACAGGGTCAGGGAGGTGTTGGGAGAGGTCACCCTCAGGCCCCTCATCATTCCCACTGGGAGGAACAAGGAGGCCCTGGAAGCCTGACATGGGCACTGCCTGCTGTGTCCCTTCCAAGGCCTACGTCTCTGCTGGGAAGTCAGGCTGTGGCTCAGTGTAGGGGTGATGGCAGCTGATGCCCCAGTTCTCCTCCCAGAGGCACTTCTGCCACTGTCCTGTGTCCACAGCAGGGATGTTCGGGGCAGGCACCCTGCCCTAAGGGTCTGTGGGGCTCTGCTGGGACTTCAGGTCGCCTCAGGGCCTAGTTCCCTGCTTTGGTCCATCTGTCTCTCCACCCACCCACAGAGCCAAGCTTCTGCTCTATTCCAGGTACCAGAGTGGCAGAAATGAGGGAGCCCTGTGCCTTCCCTCGAGGGCCTCTGCCTGGACAGTGTTAGCGGAGTGGCCTCAGGGAAGGGAAAGACCAGGGCTGCCTCTGCCCAGGGCCGGCACCGTCTAGTCTGGCCACAGAGGCAGACCCTTGCACTCTGGCTCTCCTGTCCCGCTCTGGCTGCCTGCCACTGAGGGCACCCCTGGGAAGCCAGCCCTGCCCTCCCCCCACCTCCTGCTGGTCAGGACCCGAGGTCTGGGCCCAGGTGCCCTCATGTTGGAGGGAGAGCCCCCAGATGGTGGTGGCAGCGGTGTGGGCTATGAATCGCTGAGGTTTTCCTTTTCCAAGCAGCGCGTTTCCCTAAATTGTCTTTGACTGCGTGCATGGGTAATGAAAGTTTATGCCCTTGTTAGAAGGACAGGCGGCCAGTTCCAGTTAGAACTGGGGCTGTCTCCCTGCCAGCCCTCTCGGCCCCCTCCCCAGCAGGAGAGAGAATGTGTGTGTGTGTGTGTGTGCGCGCGCGCGCGCGCGCGTGTGTGTGTGTGTGTGTGTGTGTGTGTGTACACGCACCCCTTCCCTGGTGGATAAGAAGGCTGTTAGGGAAAGGGAGAGGGGACGGAAAAAGAAAAAAATTTCCATATTTGTGTAAGTTGCTTTAAAAGCATTTTATCATGTCATAAAAAAGGGAAAGTACTCTCAGAAATTGATCCTCTCTGCCAGCCCATTGGACAGAAGGACGTTGGGATGTTAATGGCCATCCTGCTCCAGGGTGGCTTATTAAAAAATTTATACATAAATGCTTAAAATTGCATAAATTATTTAAAAAAAACCAACAAAGTAAGCAATTCGAATTCCCTCTCCCCCCACCTCGCTCGGTCTCCCCCTTTCCAGCCTGCTCCCCCGTCCCTACACTCTGGTCCGCTCTTGGGGCACATGCCCTCTTTTCTCCTCTTCCCGCTGCGCCCGGACACTGTCTGCCCTGCCCTCTTTCTGGGGTTTCCCTGCCTCACCCACAAATTAATGAAACAGTTAGCCCACCACCAAACACTCAAATGCACACGCACTAATAAAAACACCACTAATAATGCCCCAAATCGCAAAATTAAATATTAAGGCCAAAGGAGGCGGACGTGGAACAGAGCTGCCGCCACCATAGCCGAAGTTGGAGCTGATGAGTGTGTCTCTCGCAGGCGTGGAATGTCACCCACACATCCTGGAGACTGGAGTGGGGAGTTTTATGATGGTTTTTCATTGATTTGTTTCCCCAGCGCAGCTGCCGACCTCTATTGAGGGACAAACATAATCAGCACTGACGCAAATTAGATGGTTATTCGTTTTGAAAATTGACAGAAAAACAATAAAAAAGATGAAATGCTCCCAAATCAATAGATATAATGAAATTCAAATAATCCGAGAGATGAGGTCTCCATGGCAACTGATAATGTGGAAAAGAAAACAATTTAATAAAGGACAGACACACTTTGAAAACAGATTGGGCCCGGGGAGGGGGCGGGCTGGCGGGCGGAGGGCTGGCGGGCGGAGGGCTGGCGAGTGAAGGATCACTGTCCGTCCCAAGGACACCCGCCATAATTAAGCGAGGCTTTCGGCCCCAGAAAGTGCAGATTCAGGTTTTAATACACAAAATTATTTCAGGAGCAGTGAATCGGAAAGTCGTTTGTAATGACCTTCCTGAGAGGCCCGGGCGCGGGGCATGTTGGAGGCTGGGCGACCGGGCGGCTGAGTTATGGCATATTTGTGTTTTTATAGTGCGGAGGGGAGGGGGCACTGGGGGGGAGGGGGGAGAAGGTTAAACAGTATTTACAGCTCAGTTGTTTTCAGAGAGGAAAGAGAAATAGAGTTCATGGGGAGATGCAGCGGGCAGGCGGGCGGGTGAGCAGGGAAGGCCTCCCAGGCAGCCGCAGGGGAGGTGGCCCCGGCAGGTCTCCCCTCAGCGCCTCACCTGTGTCCTCCTGGGACCAGAAGGAGGTGCCAGGAGCCGCCTCCCCTGCTCTGGTCCTCGGCATCTCAGCGCAGCGAGGAGGGCCTTCGAGGAGCGAGCGGGGCCTTTCCAGGGACTGGGCAGGAGCCTGGGTCCAGGCCGTGTGTGTCGGTAATGAGGTGGGCATTTCCGCAGCTGCCACAGAGGCTCCCCGGGCACTTTGCCTCAGCCTCGCGCCCTCTGCTCTCTGCCTGGCTCTCTGACAGCCTCACTCTTCTGATGGCACTGCCCTTGTGGAGCCTGATGCCGGGCACGGCAAGAGAGACCTGTGGATGCGAGTGTAGGGACCATGCGGCCCATGGCGGTGGCCTTCAGCCCACAGCCTCCTTGCCACCTCTGCTTTGGCTCCGCTTCCCTGCCAAGTGCCTGCCTTGGGCGTGCAAATGGGAAAAGCGCTGGCCCTGTGGGCTTGCAGAGGTGGGGGCCGCAGAGAGGGGAGGGGTGCCCTTGGCCACCCATAGCCTGGTCTGGGGGATTCTGTGCTCCCCCTGGAGGCACCCCTGACCAGGCCGTGTCTCCTCTCTGGCTGCAGGAGCTGTGTGTGCGTTCGGTTACTGTGACCACACACAGCATTTCCATCTTCTGGCCCCTTTACATGCGTGTGTGTGTGTGTGTGTGTGTGAATATAATATGATTATACAAATGCAGACGCCTGAGTGTGTGTGTGTGCGTGCACACACACCAACATGCACACGGTCTGTGTATTCATTCAGTGTGTGTGCTTTAAATCTCCCCTGGGTGGTAACTCTCTTTTTTCTCCCCTTCCTGTTGGCTGTGACCTGGGGGAGATTGATAGCCAGCCTGTGCGGTGGATGCTAACAGTTCCCCTGATTTATAGAGTTACTTACGCTAAGTGAGGCCACTTAGACGCGTCTGGATAGTAAACCTTTTAACTGGACTAAAAAATCATAATAAATAAATAAACAAAGGGGGGCAAGCTAGGGCCCAGCTGCCAAGCCCCACCCACTCCCAGCTTGGTTCTCTTGAGGACCTGGGACCTGGCCAGGAACCCCAGGGGAGCAGCAGCCATTCTTCCTTCCTGCAGAGTCTCTCTCTCCCTGTCCATCACCTCTGTCTCAATTGGGATTGGGATGGGCCCCAGAAGGCGGTGCTGGCTGGGGGAGCTTGGAGAGGAACTGTTCAGGTGGAGAGAGGGAGGGAAGCAGTCCGATGAGCCTTCCATGCCTGAAAACTTCCGCCAGCCCCTGTGCTCTTCACCACTGCGCTGGCTCTTGTGATGACTTTCAAACACACACACTGCTGTGTCTGAATGGACCATCCACGCTGTAAGATCCAGGGTAGCACAGGGCCCAGGGCTGCCTATCTTGTTCATGTTGTAGCCTCAGATTTCAGCCCAGGGCCTGACCCACAGAAGCTGATCAGGGGCATTGGATGGACCTAGGCATGGTGCCCCCACACTGGGGCTCGCCCTCCACAAAGTGCAAGTTCTGAGGGGGCAGTAAGATGGACACTTCCAACAGCATGCTGGCTCTGAGCTCCCAGGACTGCTGGTAGGAAGGCTGTGGGAGACGCCTGTGGTGTTTAAGACCATGATCTTGGACATCCACGCCCAGGGAGAGTTAGGCTGCGGCACTGACCTGGTGACTGGGCAGTTACCAGTCTCACCACTGCTGCCCCCTCTGGAAACAAGGACAGGACCACCAACACACAGGGATCCTGGAGGCATCACCAGGGGCACCATAAGTGCCCAGCATGCTCCCAGCATGGTGCTCAGGAGGAGCCAGCTGCCATATGAACCTAGAGGCCCCAAGCTAGGGCAGCACCACAGTGTCTGGGCAGTGCCCATGAACCCCCAAGCTGCCAGGCAGCAGGCAGTCAAGGCCGTACCGCCACCCCCAGGGACTGGTTGCTGGCCCCTGCCTTCCCACCTCCTGATATACAGCGGGCATTAGGCCGCCCAAAGGGGATCCTGCATCCTTAGGAAGAAATATGTCCTCATTTTTCTTAAACACCGTTTCCACTGAGTGAAATGTTTAGAAGGGACGCGCAGGGAGAACTTTATTTCCTACCAGGGAGTTCAGAGCCACCAAGCAGAGCCCATAAAGCACCCGGAGCCTGGTATCTGACAGGCAGCCCAGCCCCAAAACACATTATTCACGGGCGGGGAGGGGCTGCCAGCCCCCCCCCACTGCCCCCACTCTGGCAGGACAGGCTACTGTAAGACCCAGGCCCAGGCAGTGGGCGCAAAGCCTCTCCTCCCCTAGAATGCGGCAGAGAGCCTGGCCTGGCCCCGACCAGGTGAGGGAGGAGCAGTTCTTCAGCTGCCCAGCCTCTACCCTCCAAGCCAGGGAGATCGGGGGACAAGGGGTCCAGGTGCAGCTACAGGAGCCCCCACCTTCTCCCCCAGAACTGGCAGGAGCCCTGGCCTTCCCCAGCCTTTGGAGGGAGCGATGAGATCTGTGCCATAACGGGCCCCTTCTCCTGAGGCCCTCCCTTCATTCAATTTCTGAAGCTGGCTGATTTGAATATTTATAAATATCAGTAAATTATTTATTGTAGCAATCGGCTGCACCATTTTCCCCATTGCAGTTAACACTTTAGGAGGCTCCCTGTTATGGGAACAGGAAGGAAGGGTGAGGAGGAGATGGGGAAGGGGGGAAAGGAGCCCCAGTATGGCAGCCTGGACCTTCCAGAGCTTTCCCAGGAGCCTTGGCGGGGACAAACCCAAGCCCCGGCCTTCTGGAGCTCTGGGTATGGTATCTCTGGTTTCGGGATCCATCTCCTCCTCTGTCCAGTGGGGCAGTGACAGTACCTGCTCTCTGCATCTCTACCAGAAATCAGGGACATGGTACTACTATAAAGGACAGTCACTTTGTGCCTGTCTTTCCCCAGTCCCAACAGGGTCTGCTCAGCTCCGGGACAAGGGCTGCCTGCAGGCGCTTGTTGAGTCTGGAGCCCTGGCCGGGAAGCTCTGGAACCTGGGTGGCTGAGGAGGTGCTGGTTGCCATGATGTGGATAGGCTGGGGGACAGCCTCAGGCCTCCTGCTTCTCTGTTCCCCACTGGCTCTTCTAGGCCAGGTGAAGGTTCCTGGCCCTGGGATCTGGAGCCAGGTGTGGTACCACATCTGCCTGCTGTCCACCCCCAGCACCCAGCTACCTTTCTCCAGCGCCTGGCTTGCCAGGTCCTGTACCTGGCACAGATGGGCCCCCTCTCCTGCAGCCCTTCTTCATGGAGCAGTGTGCCCAGCCCAGGGCCCACAGGGAGAGCCTGGCCCAGGGCTTATGGCTCTGACCTCCGGGGCCAGGCCATACCTACCAGTCCAGAGCCACTAGGGCCAGAGGCTGGAGGCTGCCAGGAGCAGAATGGGCTCCCTGCCCAGCCCAGCGGGGCTGCCCACCCCTGCCTCCAGTCTGCCCATCCAAGGTGAGCAGAACAGGAGTCCCCTCTCCTTCCCATCCCCACCCCAAGCCTGCCTCCTGGGCAGCATTGTTCCCAAAGGAAGTGTCTAGTGTAAATAGAGCAGCGGGCAGGCTGGTGGCGGGAAGGAGATGAAAGGGGCAGTGACAGGGCCAGGGACGGATGGCTTCCTTCCATTGAGGCCTGGCCACGGCGTTTATATTTTAGGGAAGAAAGTCAAAAGGAGTGTTTACATGGACAGGAGTCGGGGGTCAGACCACAGGGGTGGGGTAGTCTGTCGGTCGAGGGCCTTGGTGGAGGGGCCAGCAGCGAGCCCCACGGGGTGGGCCGGTAGGCGGCAGGCAAGCAGTCAGCCTGCAGCTCAAATATGCCGCCTTCCCGCTGCTCCAGAGTCGCACACGCTGCCACTCACAGCCCTGCCCTGCCCCTGCCACTGCCCCTGCCCTGCCCCTGCATCCTAGGCCCGGTGGCTCTTCTACCTCCACCCCTGGGACAGCAGTAGAGTCAGAGGGAGGCAACATCTGGAGGGCAGGTGGGCCAGGGGAGAGCAGCAGCTGGAGGGCAGGTGCAGGGGGAGTCAGCAGAAGCAGAGGAGCCTGGGGGCTGGGGCTGGGCCCTGGGTGCACAGCTGCATTACAGCTGGTGGGGGCCCCAGGCGGGACTGAGCCGGCACTGGGCAAAGAACAGGAGAGGGGAGGCTGGGCCCGGTGGACTAAAGATGAGGAGGCTCCAGGATGGGTGGGGGCCTGGGGAGGGGCTGTCACCAGCAGCAAGTGCAGCCTTGGGAGCTTCTGCTTCCCTCTTCCTTGGGATAAATATTTATAGATTCATTTGCCGTCTGCCATACACACTTGGCTGCTTACCTCCTGGTAAAAATAGCATAAGGCTCCCCCACGCCTGCCCTTCCCTCCTCTACCCAGAGAAAGGGACACGGGACCAGGTGAGGACTGCTGCCCCAGAGGCCTGTCACAGAGCCTGCCGGCTGCCCGGTGCTTCAGTGGGTATGGAGGAGGAGGGCTTACTGTGCTGCAAGGAGCAGGCCCGTGCCAGCGCTTAGGGGCATCAGCAGAGTGGGCGTCCAGCTTGGGCAAGGCTCCAGGGCCCTGAAGACAGGGGTACTGGTCTGGTTAGGGCCAGGGCCAGGCTGAACAGCCCCATTTCTGGCAGTGGGCTGGATTGCTGTCCAGGCTGCTCTGGGCCAGGCAAAGCTGTGCACACCAGCAGCTGGTGAGGAGGCAAGGGTCTAGGTCCCCTGGGCATCGTGTGCGTCAGACAGTTGTCCATGTGTAGTTACCCCTGGCTGCGGCCCCTGGGTAGACACGGGCCTGCCTCACAGCAGGCTCCCAGACAGTCTTCTGCCGTCTGATCCATCATCGTGAATCCCTTCTCACCATAAGCAGGGGAGCAGAGTCCCCCAGTTAACCTTCTGATCAATAGGGGTACACCCATTTCCCTGGTGGGAGTCATGGGAAGATATACTCTACTGGGGCCCCATATACACAGTAAGTGTGAGCTGACACCCTGTGCCGTGGCCACTGCCCTGTCCCCAGGTGCACCACAGGCTGTGGCACACGAACGGGGCTCCCTGATGAGGGGTCGGACAGGCAGATGGATGAATGCGTGGGGTCACCGTGTGTGTGGGGGGGGCGCACACCCTTGCTGGCCCCGAAGCCCCTCGGTGCCCTGCCCTGGCAGAGTGCAGGCTGAGCAGCTGGGAGGGGATGGGTAGCCTCGAGTAGCCTTGTTAGCGTTTCTGGCTGCTCCTGTGGGCTGTCATGTCAGGGATCAGGCAGGCTTCTGGGCCTGCCACTAATGAGCTAAGCAGTTCCAACCTGTCCTGGCCGGGGCTCTGCTGGGCTGGGGGAGGAGGTGGAGTGGGGGGGTCTTGGGACAGTGCCACGGGAGCACTGTGCTCGGATGGTCTCTTGGGGAAAGTGAACAGCAATAGGAAATATCCAGGGGGCCCAGCGAGGCCATCAGGGACCCAGCAGACCCTGATGGGGGTGGGACACTGAGGAAAACAGAGACCGTCCAGAGCCCCGAAGTGGCCGGAAGCCAAGGGAACAGTCCTGCTATCCAGCGAGCTTGGGTTAGAGGTGGCAAGGCTGGGCCTGGGCACCTGGGCTGGCAGAAGAACTGCCAAGGGACGAGATGCTGAGATGGGAAGGTGCCAAGCAAGTGCTGCTGGGACACCAAGGCTAGAGCTTGGCACGGGCTGAAAGCTGGCTGTCTGCTGGTCCTCCCCAGGGACCTGTGGTGAGGTGGAGCGCTCACATGTGGAACAGAGCGGCCAGCAGTGCAGGCCTTGCACTTGCCTCACTCCACCAGCATCCTCCCCTTTCCCTGCTGTGCCTCAGTTTCCCGTGTATCACAGGGCAAACCACCTCTCCAAGAAGCTATTTAAGATCAGACATATAGGAGATGCTGCCAGGAACCAGCTGCTAGGAAGAAAACTTGTATTTGAAGTCATTCATTCATATTGAGCCACCGCCATGTGCCAGGCTTTACGGATAGAGTGCCCCGGAAGCTGGCCCTGGAACTTCCAGGCTACTAGGGGAGAGAAGTACTTGCCAGCCAGGCAGCACCAGGGCAGTTTGCTAAAACTGGTCAATCCGGGAAGCCTGTGGCTTAGGGGACATGGGTCTGTTTAGGGGCGGCTGTGTGCGGTGTGCAGGCCTCTTACCTCCTGCCCTTCCATCCCTGCAGCTGAAGGCACCCGGTGCCCTGACCCACCTGCAGGAAAGCCCGCGATGGCGACCAAGCGCAAGGGTGGCCTGAAGCTCAACGCCATCTGTGCCAAGCTGAGCCGCCAGGTGGTGGTGGAGAAGGGTGCAGAGGCTGGCCCCCAGGCTGAGGGCAGCCCCCTGCGGCCCCGAGACAAGGAGCGCAGTGGTCCCGAGTCGGGGCTAGCCCGGGCCCCCCACAGCGAAGAAGACAAAAGGCGGGCAGTGATCGAGAAGTGGGTCAACGGGGAGTACAGCGAGGAGCCGGCACCCACGCCCCTATTGGGGCGAATCACCCGAGAGGGCCTGGAGCTGCCGCCTGAGGGGGTCTACATGGTCCAGCCCCAGGCCTGCAGCGATGAGGAAGACCATGCAGAAGAGCCCTCCAAAGAGGGGGGTGGCCTCGAGGAGAAGGACTCGGATGGGGCAGCCTCAAAGGATGACAGTGGCCCCGGTGCCAAGCAGGCCACAGGTGGGTGTGCAGCCTTGGAGTAGAGGCTGCTGGCTGGGAAAGGCGCAGCACCCTGGGAGGCAGGTAGGGGACAGTGTGCCAGGGAACTCTCCCTCGGCCTCTCTGCTGAGCCCAAGCCTGTGAGGACTCCCAGGGAGCAGGGCACAGAGTGACAAAGAAGCAGCTTCCGGCGGTGAGTGTTGGAGAAACAGCAGGTGGAGGGGTGGGAGTACAGATACAGATGGACAGACACACTGCAGAGGTGGAGATGGGTGGGTATTTGCAAAGCTACAGAGGGATGAGCCTGTTGTGGGGTCACAGAAGCTGGCCCCAAGTGTGGGAGCAGTGGGAGGCTGGAGACAAGGTGAACCCCAGGAGCTCTGTGCCTCTCTCTAGGGGGTTCTGCAGCTTTGTTCTCATGGCTTCCCTCCAGTGCTCCCCTGGGCCTCTGTCTCCAGGTCCTCCCAAGCAGGACCTTCCTGGGCCACAAGCCTGGTCTGGCCCAGCCAACAGATACGGTCCCGCCCAACCACAGGACATGGTCCTCTGGTCGATTTTCCCAAAAGAAGGCCCAGGCCCGGCTTCTCCAGTGTCTCCTCATGCTTAGGACTCGGAGCAGCCTGGAGCTTTCTGCTCTGAGGAGGTGGGCAGGTGGGCAAGGGTCCCCACCAGGACTGGAGCTGGGGCTGGCTGGAGCCTTTGCTTCAGCCCCCAGCCTCCTTCCCAGCCTTGTGCCTGGAGCCCTGTGCCTTCCTGCCTGCTCCCCTGTCCCCTTCCCCCTGCAGCAAGGGGCGCATCTCCTCCCTGTGCGGGGAGCCCTGCGCAGCCACATAATTATGCATATAAGATATAAACAGAGCTGTTTAATTATCCTTCGCCACATCAGTGACAGAGTAATTAACAAACATTGCAAGATCAATGAGGAAAAGTGTGACCTTCAGTTTCCTCTGATAGGAAAAGCCCTTGCTGTTGCCAGACACAAGGTGATTGTGCTGGGCCTGAGGAGAAGAGGGGGACAGTGGCAAGGACTGCTGTCCTTCCAACAGCCCCGCACACCCAGCTCCGCCTGTGGCGAGGCGGGGACCTGGGCCTCACCTCCTGCCCCTTCCCTCCCAGGAGCAGGGATGAGGGATGCCTGGTGCAGGGCTGGGGCTGTCTCTGGCCTCGTGGCCCTAGGCCTTGCCCCTCAGCCCTGAGTGTTTGAGCCAGGCAGCCAGCCCCGCTGCCAGGCCACTTCCCTCGGCCTTGGGGCTCCGGAACGCCGGGCTCTGGGCTGTCTCAGGGACCCCCGTCTGGCCCCCTCCCTGCTCACTGCTGCCTGCCCTTCAGAGCCTTCTGTTTCTCTGCCATATATAGTGAGGGCTCAGCTGCCTCCAGCTATTTTTAGCCCCTTTTCCTGGTCCCTGAGCCACTGCACTGAGCAGCCAGAGCCCACTCCTCCCTGACTGGGCCCCCAACCTGTGGGGCTGGAGCTCAGTGCAGTGGCCGAGCTGTCCCACTCACCCCTCCAGGACAACAGCCGGCTTTCCAGTCCTTGAGTCACTCTGCTCAGCCATCCTCTCCTCACCTGGTGGGGTCCCAATTCCCCCCAGGATTGCTCCCTGCCCAGGAACTCAGAGCCCCCCTTCTGCATCCTGCTGGGTTTTTCTCCCCCACTCCGAAGGCTTGGGTGACATCTGGAGGGGGCCCTCATACCACGTCCTCCCTTGGCTGTGCTGTTAGGACCCCCAGCCTGGAACCACCAGGACAGACCTCTGTGGAGAGGAGAAAGCCTGGTGTCACCTGGGTTGTGTGGGCATCTCTGGCCTGAGTACACCCAGTCCTGATTCGGGGTGGAGCCCCAGTGAGTGTGAGCATGGCTTAGTGGAGGAGTGAGTGTGCCCGGGACATGAGCCTGGGGGACCACCGACCTGCTGTGCCCAGGCTTGTGAGGGTTGTGCCCGTGTGTATCCATGGAATTGACAGGAAGCAGCCAGGGAGGTTTACTTGTGAGTCTGAGCATGGGTGTGTGAGTGCATGAGTGTGCATGTGTGTGTAGATCAGAAATTATGGTGAATGTTTTACCTTTTTAAAGATTATTACAATGAAAGACACATTGCTATTAATCCCGCTCTAAATTCTCCCCCTCACTTCAAATACACTTTACCCCATCATTCTTGGCACTATGCCTTTTGCTGTAATAAGTTTCTTATTTATTTATTTATTTATTTATTTTTGTCTTTTTGAGACAGGGTCTCGCTATGCAGTTCAGGCTGGTCTTGAGCTCACTTTGTAGCCCAGGCTGGTCTCGAACTCCCAACAACACTCCTGCCTCAGCCTCCTGAGTGCTGGAATTACAGGCATGAGCCACCATGCCCAGCCTGTAATAAGTTTTTTAAATTTAAATGTCCACTGTATGTTTTGATCACCTGGAGTGGCAATGTGAGAGTGTGTGTGTGCGTGAATGTATGTTTGAGGGTGTGCATGTGTGTTGTATGTGGGAGTACATGTGCGAGTGAGTGCATGTGTCAGTGTATGTGAGAGGGAGTCTATGTGCCCCCAGGGGAGGTCACTCCAGGCTTCTTTGTGGGCCCTGGCCATGGCCTATGGGGAGGGTGGATGGGTCCACCAGGGCCAGCTTGCTGCCAGCACAGCCCTGAGCTCCTGGGTCACCCACTCCCCAGCTAACCTGGGAGTTTAAAGTTGTCCACACTATGAATCTTAGCTAGAGGGGACCCTGCGTAAATCTGGGTGCCACACCTACAAAGTCCCTATACCTGCCCAGCTCTGCAGCAGACACCAGGAGGCCCTGGAGACCCATTGGTGGGGGTCAGAGAAAGTTCCCCAGCCAGGCCCACTGCCACCCCACCCTGAGGATCTCCCTCAGCCCCTGCTCCCTCCTGACTGTCCAGCCTCTGCCCACACCCCTACCTGTTCCCGGCCCCTAGGGCCCTGCCGCTACCCCAGAGGCAGGCTAGGATCTGGCCTTACTTACAGAGAGATGACTTCTCTTTCATATTAGGCCAAGGCAAGAGAGTGGAGACATTTATGAAACTTTGTTTAATGTACTGAAAAGCCATCGGCCAGAACATTTAGGAAATTGATTTTCCTGGCATTGATGAACTCGTTTTATTTTACCCCAGTATTAATTACTTTTTTTAAAACAAATTAATTTAAGAGTCGTAAAACCTAACAAGTGAGCCAAATGTCCATAGATCATGTCCTGCTCTGCCCCTCCCCATGTGGGTCCCCTCCCTCCATGTGTGGGGGCTCTGTCCCTTCCCAGAGGTAACCCACCTCTCTCCGCCCCCTGTAGGAGAGGCCTCCTCGCTGCGGGACTACGCGGCCTCCACCATGACCGAGTTCCTTGGCATGTTTGGCTACGATGACCAGAACACGAGGGATGAGCTGGCCAGGAAGATCAGCTTCGAGAAGTTACACGCAGGCGCCACCCCTGAGGTGGCCACTTCCTCCGTGCTGCCCACCCCAGAGGACGCCCTCAGCAAGCGGGCACGGTTCTCCAAGTATGAAGAGTACATCCGCAAGCTCAAGGCCGGGGAGCAGCTCTCCTGGCCAGCCCACGGCACCAAGACAGAGGAGCGGGCGGGCAAGGAGCTGGTGGGTCCCCTGCCTAGCCTGCGGTTGCCTAGCAACACCGCCCACCTGGAGACCAAGGCCACCATCCTGCCCCTGCCATCACACAGCAGCATCCAGATGCAGAACCTGGTGGCCCGTGCCTCCAAGTACGACTTCTTCATCCAAAAACTGAAGACGGGCGAGAACCTGCGGCCCCAGAACGGGAGCACCTACAAGAAGCCATCCAAGTATGACCTGGAGAACGTCAAGTACCTGCACCTCTTCAAACCCGGGGAGGGCAGCCCCGACATGGGCGGGGCCATCGCCTTCAAGACGGGCAAGGTGGGGCGTCCCTCCAAATATGATGTCCGGGGCATCCAGAAGCCCGGCCCAGCCAAGGCTCCGCCCACCCCCAGCCTGGCTCCTACACCCCTCACCAGTGTGCCCAGTACTCCCAGCGCCCCCGGGCCGGGGCCTGAGCCACCTGCCTCGCTGTCCTTCAACACTCCTGAGTACCTGAAGTCCACCTTCTCCAAAACAGACTCCATCACCACAGGGACCGTCTCCACAGTCAAGTAAGGCGCTCCCTGCTTCTGTTGCCACCCCAAGCCCTGGGGCAGGGCTGGGTGCTCCTGAGAGGCCTGCTCCTTTCCTGCGATGTTCACGGGGGCGGGCACACCCCCACCGCCCGTGCACCTGGACACTCACACCGGACTCCTGGGCACATGCTTACACACGCACATGCACACGCACACGATGACCCAGGAACTGCGCCTTCCTGCGTGCTTCTGCTTGCACACAGCTCATCTCCCCAGATGCCCTCACACGCTGTTACACACCCTGGCACTGGTGTGGCCCTCACCTCTTTTTTGCTAACATGCACATCAAGGGCCACCGTTGGCCCCCTTGCCGTGCCGCCACAAGGACAGGGCGGGCTATGGTTGGCAGAGACAGCCCCTCCCTTGAGGGGTGCCCATGTCCGTGGCCTGGGCCCTGGGCCACTGAGTGAGACCTTTGCCCAGACTCCTTCCTGCACTGCAGCAGTGGGACCGTAGGGCCCCGAGGCAGACGCAGGCTGCATCCTCCTGCAGGGGAGGGGGGGTGTCATGAGGGGGTGAGACGTCTTGATGAGGGCCACCCACCTGCTCCTGTGTTCCTGCCCTGGGTGCCTGGTGCTCCCTGCTGTGTGCTGGGGTGCTGGGCTCTGGCTTTGGAGGCTTCTGCCCTGGTGGACTCTAAGCCTGGCCTTCCTGCCTGCGTCAGAGTTGGGCTAACTGAGCCTGTGCCAGGCTTCTGCCTGGGGACTTTGCTGGTCCCACCCTGAGTGCTCAAGAAACTTGCACGGCCAAGGAGAGAAGGGCTAGGGCCCAGGGCAGAGCTGCCCACCAGAAGCTGCTGGGGCAGAGGCCACCCCCATCTGCTAATTGGCTGTGCCCTGTGTGTCTCACCAGGAATGGATTGCCCACAGATAAACCAGCTGTCACAGAAGATGTAAACATTTACCAGAAATATATTGCCAGGTAGGCCCCTGGGGAGGAGGCTGTGTACAGGAAAGGTCGGGGGGAGCCAGGGATGCCCAGGGATAAGGGACAGACACTCGCTGTTCACCTCCAAGGGCAAGACTCTGCCCCCTCTGCTTCTGCTCGCTCACGATGACCCTAGAGCCCATCGCAGACCTGCCCTTCACTGAACCAGGCCGCACCATCCTTTGGCAGCTTGTTCCTAGGTGTGGCCCGAGAGCCTGGGCCTTGTCCTCCCGTGGAGCCCTGGGCAGGTGTCAAGACTGAAAAGGGCATGGGTAGCCCCTCTGACTTGGTGCCCTGGGGTCTCCCCAGCAAGGCCCTGCTGGTACCTGACATCAGAGCCCCATTTCCATCCCGAGAGCAGCAGGACTGTCCCTCTCACCAGCCCCTTACATCAGTCCCCTCGAGGTCTGGGCATGGCAGGCAGCGCAGTAGAGTCTGTACCCAGTGGCACCTGCCTTTGTTCAGCCCCTCTCTGTCTCTGTCTCCCTTGTCCCTCCATTTCTTCTGCTTTGCTCTCTTCTCTGTCCTCTATTACTATTACTGTCATTATTATTAGTGCCTCAGCAGATGGCCCTTTTGGCAGCTTCAGTTGAAATGTTTATTTGCAAGTGGTTCCCCCTATGGTGGGGCTTCTCTCCCTTCTCCTGCCGTCGTGTGATCTGTGGCGGGAGCCAGAAGCACCTTCTCCACAGCACACACGGTTTCCTCTCCCGGAGGCAGTGCTGGGCTGCAAGGGACCCTCCCTGTTCTGGGAGGCCGCAGGGGTCAGGCAGTGTGGGGCTCCTGGCCACGCACTTGGCTGGAGAGTGCGCTCCCCACCACAGGAAGCCAAACAGATGCCGCACTTTAAAAATTCATAACTCTGCACCGTTTCAAGTGTCAGGAAAAGCCCAGAACAGAGAGAGCCCTTTAATGCCTCTCAGTAACAGAGCCTGGGCCAACCCAGCCTGGGTCCCTTCCCCGGCTGGAGCTGGAAAGGCTGGGCGTTGATCAGGGCACAGCCTGGAGGGAGGCCGCTGAGGGCCGCAGGGCTAAGGGCCTCCTCCCCACTGGGTGCCAGCCTTTACCTCACCTGGCACTCACCCCCGGGGCAGATGCTGGAGCACTGAAAGCTGTCACTGGCCCCAGCATCCCCAGGCCTCTGCCATGTTACCTGTCCCCTCACGTCCCCACCCAGACCCTCCAAACCTCAGCAGCACACATTTGGGACCTAGGGTGTGGGAAGAGCCGTCCCCAGGGCTGTCACCCAGCAAGGGGCCTGACCCACCTGTGTCTCTTCAGGTTCTCAGGCAGTCAACACTGCGGCCATATCCACTGCGCCTACCAGTACCGGGAGCACTACCACTGCCTGGACCCCGAGTGCAACTACCAGGTAAGGGGTGCAGGCCGCCCACCGCCAGTGCAGCATGGGGGCTCCTGCCAGATGTGGGGCGGGGGTGCTGAGTTCTGCGTGGGCCATCACAGGCCGATCGGGTCTGTGGTGGTCAGTGTCCTGGGGATGGTCATTCAAGGTCCCTTGCCCTGCAGTCTAGCATAAACCAGTGCTGTTCCAGGCAGCCTGTGGACATTAGCTGACCAGCTCTCCAGAGCCTTCCAAGGTTGTGTTTCCCCCATTTTCATGGTGAAAACTTTAAGGTGGGAAATGCAGAGCTAGCCAAGAGGCAGCGTGGGGAAGTTTGCAGACACCGCTCCTCCATTTCCCAGGGAGCTCAGCCTGGTATCACCCACAGGTGCCCCGGGCAGGACATGCCATTATCTGCCAGAGTCCTGGCCATCGGGGCTCTCCCAGCTTGTCGATACTCCAGACCTGGCTGTTGGGAGGCCAGGGAGTGGTCAGGGAAGGGTCTGTGCTTCCCCGGCCCTTGGAGCTCTTCCAGCCAAGGGTCAGCCTGCCTGGAACTAGCTGGGCAGCCGCAGCCCTGAGCAGGGTTATCTACAGGTTGACCTGAGGGGCTCCGGTGCCAGCCCCTGGCCCAGGCACTCTTGGCACTCGGGTTCAGGGCCCGGGCTCCTGCCGACTGGGCGCTGTCTCCTGGCAGAGGTTCACGAGTAAGCAGGATGTGATCCGGCACTACAACATGCACAAGAAGCGCGACAACTCGCTGCAGCATGGCTTCATGCGCTTCAGCCCTCTGGACGACTGCAGCGTCTACTACCACGGCTGCCACCTCAACGGAAAGAGCACCCACTACCACTGCATGCAGGTGCTGCCGCCCGCTCCCGCCGCCACACCGGCCAGGCAGCACACGCCCTCCCCGCAGCCCCGCGCTCCGGGGCGAGGCCCTGGTAGACTAGAGGTTTCCCTTTCTTCTGACCCGGGGCAGAGGTGCCTGGAGAGCTGAGAGTCCAGGGGCTCAGGCAAGGGCAGTGTCTGGTGGCCAGGGCGGGGCCTTCCCCGTGGCCATACTTGGTATGGGGGAAATTCAGTGAGCTGTTTATACAGACCAACATTTTTCAGGCTTTAACACCAAGAGCAGCATTGCAAATGATTCCTGAGGAGGTTTTTGTTTAATTCTTTGTTTTAATGCCATGTAGAGTCTGGGCTTTTTCAAGGTGTCAGACCCAGGAGGAGCAACTTTGGGTTGCAAATAGCAGCCTCCGCGCCCCCCTCATATTTGTCAGGGGTTGTTATGGCCCCATGGAGCAACCTGGGCGCAAGGGGAGGGGGGCCACCCTTTGGGCCTGAGATGGTGCAGACACTGGCACGGCCCAGCCGTCAAGGGTGCTAGAAGTCACTGCTTTTTACTCAATATGGCAACGTTGCCTGCCTGGCCCAGCTGCGGTGGGTGGGAGGGCCCTGTGCCCAGGAACCATCCACTGAGCAAGTCCCTGAGCTAAAGGTGACCTCCGAGACTCAGCCCCTGCCCGCCCCCAAGGGCTTCAGCGGTAGTGCTACAGACCGGGGTGCAAAGCTCAGCCCTTGCCAAGTGGGGCTCCCTTGCCTGGGGCCTAAGAGGGTGGCGTCTGAGAACAGCTCAGGCCTCAGTTCTGGCAGGTTCTGGTCCCTCCCTGGGTGGCCTGGGGGTTGTCAGAGGAGCTCTGCTCCGGGGCCTTGGGACAGGAGGCCACGGAGGGTTAGAGGTGGCACACCCCTAAATGGAGACCCTGCGGCTCCAGCACTCCCAGAGCTCTGCCCTCACCCTCAGTCCCGAGCCTCAGCTCCGCTGACCACTGTCTGGCCTGCACAGGTGGGCTGTAACAAGGTGTACACAAGCACGTCCGACGTGATGACACACGAGAACTTCCACAAGAAGAACACGCAGCTCATCAATGATGGCTTCCAGCGCTTCCGAGCCACGGAGGACTGCGGCACAGCTGACTGCCAGTTTTACGGACAGAAAACCACGCACTTCCACTGCAGGTGAGCAGGCGGCACGGGGCTCCCGCTGGAGGAGGGCAGGGGCAGGGAACGGGGGCCACAGGATGGCCGGGCCCTGCTCCTCCAGGGCAGGGGGCCAGGAGTTGGGCTGCTCAGGGACCCTGACTTAGTGTCCAGCTGTGGTCTGCGGTGCAGCAGACGACCTGGGGGATGAGGGCCCACGACAGCTTCCAATATCCCATCCAGGCGCCCCGGCTGCACATTCACCTTCAAGAACAAGTGTGACATCGAGAAGCACAAGAGCTACCACATCAAGGACGACGCCTATGCCAAGGACGGCTTCAAGAAGTTCTACAAGTACGAGGAGTGCAAGTACGAGGGCTGCGTGTACAGCAAGGCCACCAACCACTTCCACTGCATCCGCGCCGGCTGCGGCTTCACCTTCACCTCCACCAGCCAGATGACCTCGCACAAGCGCAAGCACGAGCGTCGCCACATCCGCTCCTCGGGCGTCCTGGGGCTGCCGCCCTCGCTGCTGGGCGCCAAGGACACAGAGCACGAGGAGTCCAGTAACGACGACCTGGTTGACTTCTCTGCCCTGAGCAGCAAGAACTCCAGCCTGAGCGCCTCCCCGACCAGCCAGCAGTCCTCTGCGTCCCTGGCCGCCGCTGCTGCCGCAGCCGCTGCCACCACCACCACCACCGAGGCTGTGCCTAGCGCCACCAAGCCTCCCAACAGCAAGGTCTCCGGGCTTCTGCCCCAGGGCCTGCCTGGCTCCATCCCACTGGCCCTGGCCCTCTCCAACTCTGGGCTGCCCACTGCTGCGCCCTATTTCCCTCTCCTTCCTGGAAGGGGGGGCACTTCCCTGCCAGTGGGCACCCCTAGCCTCCTGGGTGCCATGTCATCGGGGGCAGCGGCCTCAGCAGCCCCTGACACACCTGCTCTGGTGGCCTCCGGAGCTGGAGACTCGACCCCAGCAGCTGCCACCTCTGTCCCAGTGGCCCCTGCCTCCATCATGGAGAGGATTTCTGCGAGCAAAGGCCTCATCTCGCCCATGATGGCCAGATTGGCTGCGGCTGCCCTCAAGCCCTCTGCCACCTTTGACCCAGGTGAGCAGTCTGGGCACTGCCCAGGAAGCAGGCGCCCTGTCGACCCCAGTGGCCGCCCAGGCCTAGGCTGCAGAGCGGGGGAGTGTGGGAATGGTTGTCTGTCAGGGCCCAGCACCCTGGTCTCCCACCAGCCAGCTCCCCTTCTCTGCCTAGTCTCTGCCTCCTTCCTTTTTATCCCCTCTTTGGCACGCCTGTCTCTGGCCAAAATGCCACCAGATGTTCTCACTTCTATTTCCCCTGAAGCAGGGTGAGAGTCCCCAGCTCCAGGGGTGCTGGTGACCCCTCCACATCACTGATAGGTCCCGAAAAGAGCTGTCTGCCCCCACCTCTGTCTCCTGCAGCTGACTCGGAATGGGACAAGTCTGGCCCAATGGCAGGGTGGCTGCTTGTCCCGCCTAGGGAGCCCCTCTGGACTCTTCCCTGGTAGAACTTTCTAGGCCTAAAAACTTTCTGCTCTGCACTGTCAGCATTGGCAGCCACCATCTGTAGCTGTTTGAAACTAGCTAGTGCAATGAAGAAGGGATGGTGACCATGACACCCAGACTCCCAGAAGCCACCTGGCAGTGGTACCACACGCGAGGCTGGGCACAGTCGCATCTTCCGGGCTCACACTGGCTCACTGTGGAGCAGCTTCCCTAGCATCTCTCTCTCTCTCTCTCTCTCTCTCTCTCTCATTCTCTCTCTCTCTCTCTCTCTCTCTCTCTCTCTCTTTTCCTACTTTCCTGCTATCTGTCTGATTTAGCTCTTCTGTTTCCCTCACTCCTCTCCCCATGGGCTTCCCCGTCTGGCTAATAAGCATTAGTTGGTCTTTGTGAAGAGTTCAGCCTCGGATATGGCTCATTTCATTCATTCATCCATTCATTCATTCATTCAACAACCACTGGTGATTGTCCAGGGCCACTTGTTAGGTGCTCCCTGAGGGCTGACACTGAGCTGGTGCTGGGGACACACAGGCAAGAGGACAAACAGAAGCCCTGCCCTGTGGAGCTGCTGGGCATTGAGGACGCTGTGTCCCCAGGCACACAGCTACAAGCAGTGAAGTCAACAGCAAGGCCCGGCATTCTGGCTGCCAGCTGCCCACTCCTCCCGCTCTGAGACTGTCTTGGAAGCAGCCAGGACAGAGGGTCCCCGCCTCTCTAGGATGCCTGCACTGGGCCCGCTTTCCTGGGGACAAGGGACGAGTCACTTCGGGACCTGCTGGAATACAGCCTCCAGAGTGCTGCTCATATCCTCCCAGGGGGCAATCAGGAGGACCCAGTGTCTATTCCAGGAGTGGGAAGGGCCCAGCGTGGCCGGGGCCCACACTGAGGACCTGCGGGAGGGGCAGGACCCGCTCCAGAGCCACCCTGGGCTCCGTGGCCAGACTGTCAAGTACCCCTTTCCCTTAGACAAATCTCCTTCCCCAAAAAGAAAGGTCAGAGGAAGGGGAGGGGGACCTTTCCTTTATTTTTAATAAAATGGCACTTGCTGCCTGTGAAGCAGCTCTCTGTCAGCTGTAGCGCCTTGGGGCAAATTAATATTTCAGTCACTTGGGGATTGTGGAGCAAGGCTCGTGGACACACTCCTGTCAGCAACTTCTTTCTCCCCTGCTCCCCTTGGCCTCTCACAGCCTCTTCCCACCCCGCTGCTCCCCCTTGGACACAGCCTGGCCGCCGGGTGGGCCTCGAGTCCCTGCCCAGACAGCTTGACGGGCAGGCGGGCGGCGGGCGAGGTCACACAGTCCGAACCGCCCTGATTGGCCGTCAGCCCCCACAGCCCTGACACAGCAGATGCCCTCCTCGGGCATGCTCAGTGCGAGGCCGGGCCATCACCCCGGCAACAGCGGGCCAGGGACCCAGGCGGGGCGCTCCCAGTCCAGATCTGCCACTTTCCCTCAGCATTAACAGAGTCTTTAATAAAAGCTTAAGCGGCAGCCCCACAAATCGACTGTGACAGTTGGTGGAGGAAATGAAGGGCCCCCAGCCCCCTCCCCAGCCTCCCGCCCTTCTCCTCCAGGAGGCCCCGAGCCAGGACAACTTTGACATAATTTTGCAATAATTATCACTTGAAGAATTGCCACACAGGGGTAAGCGTCGCAAGTGATCACGTCAGTGGGGAGAATCGCTGACCAGCAGCTAGGCCTCCCAGGAGGCCTCTGGCCCACCCGGCCGCGTCCCTCCCCAAGGGGGGAACTGATGTTCACGAAGCCTCAGCCCTCTGAGCCCATCTTCCTCTCCCTCCCCTTCCCTGCAGGAAGCGGGCAGCAGGCCACCCCCGCCAGATTCCCCCCGGCCCAGGTGAAGCAGGAGCCCTGCAGTGGGGACAGCGCTGGTGCCCCAGGCCCACATGAGGCTGCCCAGGACCGCAGTCTTGACCTGACTGTGAAGGAGCCCAGGTAAGGCAAGGCCCAGGCATCAGAGGGGAGGCCCAGGGCAGTACCCCCAGAGCTGGACCAGGAGCTGGGGTGGGTGGCTTGGCCTCCCTTTGGGCAGTGGCAGCAGGCCGCGCTGCAGCCCTGGCATGGCAGGGACGGGTGGGCCACTGGACTCCGGTACCCTGACATCTGAGCCAAAGCCCCTTGGTTTGTGTGTTCTAGTCATGAATCAAATGGCCACGCAGTCCCGGCACATTCATCTCTTTTATCCTCGCTTATGAATAAGGTAAGAACCATCCATCACACGCCCCCCGTTCCCCTATCCAGAGAAATTAAAGCTGGGCTGGGGGCTGGGGGATGTGTTTGTTTTTTAATGTTTTCCTTCTAATAAGATGAGTTTGTACCATTTAAATTTTGAGGCCATTTTTCATCGAATATAATTTCAGAGCCACTGCTTACAAATTAATTTAATGAACTGGCTGAAGAAATATATTCCAGCCTCTGACACCTTTTTTTTTCCCTTCAGATGGAGGGCTCCAAAAAGCTTTTCCGGAGCCCTCTAACTTCTCTCGCCCTTAGTTATTAATGTTATTTATTTATTTCATATCTTATTTTTTGGTTTGTTTAAAAAGGGGTAGGGTCGGGGGAGGGGACTAAAGTGGGAGCAGACCATCAATTTCCACTTTTCGGCTTGAGTAATGGTCTCGGACGCCTTCCGGAGAGGTCGCTCCGGAATATTTATTTTAAATAATGCAGGGTCTTTGTAAATTATATATCATCTCAAATATATTTTCCCCCTTCACATGATAAATTTGACTGCGGCAAGATTAATTTGGTTACTGTACACAAGTGACTGGGTTGAAGAGGGGGCAGGCCAGGCTGGGCCTCGAGGCTGGGTTCTGGCCGGGCACGTGTGCTCGATCCCTGGCAGCCCGGGCCCTGCCACCCGCCTTCCCTCTCTGCTGGTCCTCTTGGTCTCCTCGGGACGCTGCCCATGCCCCACAGCCTCCCCCCCACCCCAGCCTGCTTCTTCTTTGTGTGCCTTCTCTTGTTCTTCAGGAATTCATAGGGTTCCCCCCACACACTCCTCCTCCTCCTCCTCCTGCACTTCTTTTGAAAGTCTTCTGGCAGGAAAATAAGCGGGGAGCCGCAAAGTCTGGGTGCAGACAGGCTGCGCGTGTGCCCGCCTGGAGAACGGCCTCGGCTCCAAGGGCAGCTCCCGTGGCACAGGGGCTGCACAGGAAGCCAGGGTCTGGCCTCTCGCTCGGCCCAGCCGAGCCCTTCAGACCGGGCCCTTCCGTAGCCCAAGCCATGCAGGGGCAGGTCTGTCCAGGGTTCCTCCTGCCCCAAATTCAGCCTCTGTCGCCACAGATGTCTCAGGGCAACCCCAGTCTCGGCGGCCTGCTGAACATCAAGGCGGAAGCCGAGGGGAGCCCCGCCGCCGAGCCCTCGCCCTTCCTGGGCAAGGCCATGAAGGCGCTGGTCCAGGAGAAGCTGTCGGAGCCCTGGAAGGTGTACCTCCGCAGGTGAGGCTGGCACCTGGCGGGGAGCCTGGCCGGCCCCACCTCCAAGGCCTTCTCTAACCGGCTGGCCGCTCCCGCCAGGTTCGGTACCAAGGACTTCTGCGATGCCCAGTGTGACTTCCTGCACAAGGCCCACTTCCACTGTGTGGTGGAGGAGTGTGGCGCACTCTTCAGCACCCTGGACGGGGCCATCAAGCACGCAAAGTGAGTGGGGGCCCCGCGGTCCCAGGGCCAGAGTGAGGTCCTAGCAGCCCCTCCAAGCAGGACTGCATGCTGAGCCCCAGATTCCACAAGCCGAGCTGCCCACAGAAGCACTGGCTTTGCTTCCTCCTGCCCTGGGCCCAACCTTGGCTAACTGAGGCCCTGAGCACTGGCTGCTGTGGTGCCGGGACCAGGTGGGGCCCACAGCCTGGACACAGATGCTCTTGCAGAGTGGCCAGAAGGAGCCAGAGTCCAACTGGAGAGGCTCAGCTCAGACCCAGGGCAAGCCGAGGTCTTTCCAGCCTCACGTGGCATCTTTAGATTCCCTTTGACCTACATACAGAGCTGAGTGTGTAAATCGTGTAGAGTTACAGAGGGGCCAGTGCAAGGGTTGGTTTTCAGACCCTGACGACCTGTGAAACGGGTGGCTCCCCAGGCATGGGTCAGCCTCCCCGACAGGTATCCCCAGCTGCTGGTCCATACCTGGGGAGAGCCTGCAGAACCTGTGAACCCCAGGGAAGATTCTGAGGAAGGGGAGACACAAGGCAGAGCCTGAGTATGCACACACATGCATGCACATGCACACAGGCACACACACGTAAGTGCAGAAACTCAGGACACGAGCAGGTCACAGGAAGGGAGAGTCAGGGCCAGGAGGGGAGGCCAAGAGGGGAGCCCTGGTGCGGAACTGGAGGACATAGCCATTTGTCCTCAAATCCTGTCCTGGCAGGACCCTGGGAAACATGCTGAGCCTGTGCTGGGGACAGGTAGAGACGCTGGACCCCTGGGCCTTTGATGGGGTCACGTGCCTCGATCCTCTGGAGACGGGGGCAGTGCAGCCAGGGAAGGGCGGACCTGCCAGTGGGCACCCCCCGGCCTCCCCATCTCAGACACCTTCTTTGCCTCCCCAGCTTCCACTTCCGGACAGAGGGAGGAGCAGCGAAAGGCAATGCAGAGGCTTCTTTCCCAGCCTCTGCTGCCGAGACCAAGCCTCCCCTGGCACCCGCATCCCCTCCGGCACCCGCTGGCACCACAGTCCCAGGGTCTTCTTTGGAGGGGCCCACTCCCAACTCGGCCTCTGTGCCCTCCACCCCCACCCTGCTCGCCTGGAAGCAGCTGGCTTCCGCCATACCCCAGATGCCTCAGATGCCCGCGTCAGTGCCTCACCTGCCCGCCTCACCCTTGGCGACGACTTCTCTAGAGAACGCCAAGCCCCAGGTCAAACCCGGATTCCTCCAGTTCCAGGAGAAGTGAGTTCCTCAATGAGCTGGGCGCCCGGTCCCTGTGTGTCTTGGGAGTGGGTGTAACAGGGGCAGCAAGGAGGCCCTGCTCCTCACCCTGCAGTCAGCACTGGCTGTCCCCAGCCTCTGAGATGTGGCCACCAGACCACATCCTCCTAGTCAAAAACGCTGCTGCCCGCAACTCACTTTCTGCTCCTGAGAGGCTGGCAGGTGGGGACAATGGCAGTATCGGTCACTGCTCCGGCAGGGTCGGGGCCACAGTGATCCCACAAGGTCCAGCCAGGGTAGGCAGGGGCTGGTTTCTGGGCCCTGCCAGGAGCCTTGCCGGGCTCCACTGGGGCTCACACCCAGGCTGAGTCTGCAGGGCGTGGAAGCCGTGGCTGTGGGGCAAAGGGGTGCGGTCCCTCCGGGCTGGTGCCCACCCTCACGGGGTCTGGAAGGGACTTTCCTCACAGAATGGTGGTGGCTCCTTGCGACGAGAACGGTGACTTTGTATCATAATGTGTGCGGCTTCCTGTTCTCAATAAAAGTAATAAATTGGATTATTTATACCGCCTGAGTGGCAGCTGTCCTCCCTCTCTGAGCTCCTGGGACTGGGCCTTTGGTATGGAAGAGGACCAGACTGCCTCTCTGTCCCTCTTCACCTCCCCTCCCTAAAGTGGAAGCCCTCTTAGCTTTTGGGGCCTGAGCAGAGGGCCCACCATGGGTCTGCCATTCAGGGACTGCAGTGTTGACAACCAGGGCAAAGGCTGGAGGCCCAAGTCCTCCTGCAGCCCTCTCAAGCAGTCCCAGCACTTCCCCACACACCTGCCACCAGCCCCTGCCACCCTGGCTCCTAGGCACTCCGAGTGGGTGGGTACCACAGGCCTCAGATGACCCGGGAGCCCCAGCAGCTGTGAGCCTAGCGGGACCTGACACCAGGCACATGTTTCTACTTGCTGAGGTCCCACAGCAGCAGCGCTTCCTGGTAGGGCTGCTCACTCATCTGCAGTCTGTCAGTCAGCCACATCCAAGGCAGTGCCATTCCATGCCAGCCAGGCCCTCACTGGCATCCTGCCAGGGCTGGCAGCACCATCCCTTATTTTCATATCCAAGAAGTTATTGCAGCCACCCTTATCTATAATCTCGAGGTGTGGCCATGGAAACTACATGTCCCAGCATGCAATGCTCTGGGCACCCTGCACATCGCTATCCTTGTGCACCAGGCCAACTGCCTAAAAGTAGGCAGGAATGCATGCTGGGATCTGTAGTCTCCAGCTAAATTGGCCTGTTGAGCAGGAGGAGACCTAGCCCAGGGCCATTCCTCTTGATTGCACCACTGGTGACTGAGAGTGATCCCCAATCCAGGCAAAGTCAGGACACCAGCAGGGAGGACTTGGAAATGTCAATGACCTTCAGGGCTATGGTTTCCTTCCAGCGATCCTTGCCTCGCCACGGACTGCAAGTACGCCAACAAGTTCCACTTCCACTGTCTCTTTGGGAACTGCAAGTATGTCTGCAAGACCTCCGGCAAGGCTGAGTCCCACTGCCTGGACCACATCAACCCCAACAACAGCCTGGTGAACGTGCGAGACCAGTTCGCTTACTATTCCCTGCAGTGTCTCTGTCCCAACCAGGTCAGCGTGGTGGGCAGAGGGTGGCCGGGTAGGGGAGGCACAGGGCCCAGCACAGGCTCCTCCTGGCAGAGACTCTGCTTTTCACACCCTTCTTAAATTGGCTTCTACCAGACTCTCGAAAGGACACTCTCTGCCCCTGGGTTCCTGGTGGACCCTGGGTAGGGAACCAGATTGGTGTTACATTGTTGAGGTCTGTCCATTCAGTCCAGAACCTCACTGGGTGGCTAACTGCTATGCAGCTCCTGGGCACATGACATCCTTTCTGCCTCTCCCAGCATTAGCTATGGCCCTTTCCCCAGAGGCCTAGAATTTTAAAATAGGCTCATGGATAAGTAAAGGGATAGAATTGTCCAGATCCAGACAGGAAGGACAGGTTTAAAAGACCTACTCCCCAGACTGGCAGGGGCTACCCAAAGAGTTGGGGTAAAAGTCTGAGTGTGCAGAAAAGACTGCTGGGATATATTACTGATGTCTGTCTGAGTCTAGGTTTGCAGGGAAGACTGCTAGGATGGATTAATTATGTCTGCCTAGGTCTGGGCACACAGAATGCTAGTGTGAATTAGTAATGTCTGTCTAGATCTGTCCATATAGGGAAGAGTGCTAGAGTGGACTGATTAGTGATGTCTGCCTAGGTTGGCATACTGGGAAGAGTGAAAATAGATTAGTGATGTCTGCTCTGAGTGTGACATTAGTAAGATATTTACGGTTACTAGGCAGGATGTTTGAGTGAAATGACAAAAAGGACAAATTGCTTTTTAACATATGAAAGGTCTTTACACAACTGTGCTTTCTGATTCTGAAAGAGGAAGAACACAGTACAAAAGGCCTGCATATCCCTGAGGCCTGGGACAGCAGAAGCTCAGGAAGTCTCCACCTGTCCTGAGCCCCTGTGTTTCCCTGCAGCACTGTGAGTTTCGGATGCGCGGGCACTACCACTGCCTCCGGACCGGCTGCTACTTTGTGACCAACATCACCACCAAGCTGCCGTGGCACATAAAGAAGCATGAGAAGGCTGAGCGGCGGGCTGCCAATGGATTCAAGTACTTCACCAAGCGCGAGGAGTGTGGCCGGCTAGGTACTTAGTGCCAGGGCTGGGGCAGGGATTTCTTGCAGGTGGCCAGACTATGGCTGTGACTCCTGGGGCCCTGGTGACCAGTGGCACCTGGGTCCTCACATCTCTGGCGCTGTGTTTTGTTAAAGATGTTACAGAGGTCACAGACTCACAAAGTGTTCAAGCTAAAACACCCTGGGAGAAAGAACCAGGCTGGCCCTGAGAATGCCTCTCTAGCCAAGGCAGATGTCCTGGGGTCTCACTGCTGGCACCCAGGGGCTCTGCTTAGTTCTTTTTCCCTTTCCAAGAGGGCATGCAGGTCAGACTGGGGTTCTAGACATTGCTCATCCAGGGATCCTTTCCATGGCTTTAATTATGAGGTTTTTGTTCAAAATGAGCCACGGGTTGTCCATTCATTCATTCATTCACTCACTCATTCATTTAGCAATTACTGACTGAGGAGCAGCTGTGTACTGGTGCTGATTGGGGAGGGTGGCAACAGTGCAGTGGCAGCTAGGATTGGTGTGTGCTGGCCTTGGGCTTGGTGCTGGAAACCTGGTGAGGACAGCCAAGTACCTCGTGTGCTCAGCTAGAGAACCTGTGGTGGGCAGGGAACTCAGGTAGGCGGTGGCCACAAGTGTGTGAGGAAGAGGCAGGGCAGGAAGGGCAGGCTCACGCAGAGCCTGAGCCTGGCAGCAGATGCCTCAGGGTCCACCCTGCTGCTGCTGAGCTCACTGGCCCAGCTGCTGGGTCTCCTGGGCAGAAAGCCCAGGGGTCAGCGGGCAGAGGGCACAGCCCACCCCCTGCCTCAGGATGGAGCCACAGTTATAAGCCTGAGGATGTGGGCCTGGAATCTCCCGGGAATACCTGGAACCTGGAGGGCAGGTGGGGCAGACAGGCAGAGGCCCCGGGCTGTAGGCCAAGCCTGTTGCGGCTCGTGGTCATGGCTGCAGGGTCCTGGGGGAGCTGGCCCCTCCAGAGGTAAAGCGCAAGATCATCCGAGTCAACTGCCAGCAAAGAAAGGAAATAAACCTTCCTTTCAAGTATTAATTCAGAAAGGATGCATGGCCTGGAGAAGGCCGGTAACCATGGCAACAGGTGTCAACACTCGGTGGCCTATGCTTCTTGGGTCTCAGTTTACAGATGTCGAGGTATTTTGTAGTTGCCATTATTTACTCAACTTTGGGTGTTTTTGGTGGTAGTTGGGGCCAAACAAAGCTGGGGGATGATATGAGACACCTGGCCAGCTTGGTGGCCATGGCAACGGGCAGGCCTTCACCTGCCCTTAGCTGATGCTGCTTCGGCCCTGCCAGCTTGATTTGTTCTCAGGCCGCAGCACAGCAGAGGTGGGTGGGCCTGGGTGGAGGCCAGCTGTGGTGGCCAGTGTTAGGGGCACAGACACCACCCCAGACCCCCAGAGGAGGTGTGGGGACACATGGCTTGCCAGAAGGTGGCTGACTGCGTGGACAGGTCCCTGGAGCTTGGGCCTCCTAGAGTACGAGGTGTGGCTGGGGCCCACTCGCCACCTTCTTCCGTGCCAGGCCTGGGGAGCCTGGGGGTGGGCCACCTGTGAGCCTCCCCCGCAGAGACGCACCTGCCTGGCCAGCCTGGCTCCCCAGTTCACTCACCACAGAGCTGACACACGCTGGGGAAGGGGGGTGAGCCTTGCCCTGCCAGGTGGCTCACACAGGCGGCCGTGTCCACAGGCTGCAAATACAACCAGGTGAACAGCCACTTCCACTGCATCCGGGAGGGCTGCCAGTTCTCCTTCCTGCTCAAGCACCAGATGACCTCCCACGCCCGGAAGCACATGCGGAGGATGCTGGGGAAGAACTTCGACCGTGCACCCCCGTCCCAGGTGAACGCCCAGGGCCTCCCATGGCGCATGGCCTGTGCACCCTTGCTCCTGGGCTGAGGGCCATGCTGGAACCCCGTGGCCAACTTCCTTAGGGACCCCGCTGCCTTTCAGGGCCCCCCAAACCTGATGGATGCCGAGACGGATGAGGGCATGGACTACACGGGCTGCAGCCCGGGCGCTGCCTCCTCCGAGTCGTCCACCATGGACCGCAGCTGCTCCAGCACCCCGGTGGGCAACGAGAGCACAGCGGCGGCAGGTGAGCGGGCGGGCCCTGGCCGGGGCGCCGTGCTGCCCGCCTGGGGCGAGGCCGGGCTGGTGCGGTGCGGCAGGCCAGCTGCTTCCTGTGCCCCTGCCCCCGGCTGTAGCCCCCTCAGAGGACCCCGACCCTTCCACCCCGGCCCGGCCCTCGGCAGGTGTGCCTGGCACCTGGGGCTGTACACCGCCACCACCATCGCCACCCTGGCCTCTGCCAGCCCGGCCCGGCCGGCGCCGCTCTCCCTCTGTGTCGCACCTCTCTCTGCTCATCTGTCCACACGTTTTCATACCATACTTGCTTCTGCCATTGGGTTTCTCATTTTGGTTCTTTTTGTTTTTTCTTTGTTTTGGTCTTTTTGTTTTGTTTTGTTTTCTGCTTTTCTCCACCTCTCCAGGCTGCCCGGCTCCTCCTCCTCCTCCTCTTCCTCCTCCTGCTGCCGCTGGTGATGAGGCTGCCCGCGGGGCTCCACAGCCCCCCCTGGCTCCGTCCTTCCCCCCGGCTGTGCTGCGGCCGCCCCTCCCCCCCCTCCCATGCCTCTTCTCTCCGTCCTGTCTCTCATACTCTCTGCTCGGTGCCAGCCTGGGAGCCAGCCGGGGCCTGGCCCACCCCATCAGCAGCCCGCCCAGCTTCCCGCCCATCACTGCCACTCCAACTCCAGTAAAAAGTGACGTCCCCCTAGTTCAGGATGCCGCAGGTAACTCACACACACCTTCTCACAGTGTCTGTCCCCCTACCCGATCCTCCGGCTTGTAGCCTAGGTCCTGGCCCCTCTCTGCGGCCAGCTGAGCCAAGTGTGGGGCCACCCTGCACCCTTGACAACCAAGCACCCCGAGGGCAAAGCACCCCAAGAGCTCGGCTGCGTCCCAGGCACGGCTCCCCAGGCCTCGGCTCATTCCCTCAGGACCTGCTGCCGCTTGGTGAAGGGCAGGGTCCCCAGTGGCTTTTCGACTCCCTCGGTGATCCATGGCTGTCCTTGACCCTGGGCGGGACGGAGCCTGTCTCTGCTGCTCTCAGGGTTCATCTGGGACCTGCCTGGGTTTGGGGAGTCCTGAGCCCAGGCCCTGTGGGGTCACTGGCCTGCTCGTGGCCCTTGGTGGAGATGTCACCCGGTCTGCTTCTCTGTCAACTCCCTTCCAGCTCACGCCTGCCAGGCACACATGGTCCAGGCGCCCAGGGGTTGGCAGTGAGCAGGACAGGAAAGCTCCACTGCAGGTGTGACAACAGCACACTGTGGCCTTCAGACCACAGTGGCCCCTGTCAGTCCTCTGTGGGTTCCAGGCCTGAGCCCTCCCATACCCCCAGCCCATCCTTGGCCCAGGTTTTTCTCCATCTGCCAATGACAGGTGACTGGGCCTGTCCCACAGACAGGCCGAGAGACAGCTGGGTGTTCTAGGCAGGCCAGGGAGGGCTGTGCCTGTCCCACCCCTGGGTGAGGCTGAGCCTAGGGTCTCTGGAGTTTCTGGACAGTGCCAGGGCCGGCTGCGTCTGCCCAGCAGCCAGCAGGAGACCGTAGCTGCCGGTATCTCCCAGAAAGGGGGTACTGGAGTCCTTGGCCACAGGGTCTCTGTGTCTTGGGAGCAGTCTGGGGCCAGGGTGGGCACTGATGGCTGCCCCACCACCACCACTGAGCCCCTTCATGGTCCCAGGCCAGGGCAGAGCTTTGGCAGGGAGGGCAGGCACACCTTCCTGGTGATTAGCTCCTGAGGCCTGGCCTCTTGGGCCAGCTCAGGGCAGAAAACACCAATAGGACCTCAAGGAACCTTCTAATATAGCAAGTGTGGTGGCAAAAACCAGTAATTCCAGCACTCTGGGAGGCTAAGGCAGGAGAATTGTAAGTTCAGGCCCAGACTGGACTCCTTAGTGACTTGGTGAGACCTTGTCTCAGAATAAAATCTAAAAAAAGTGATGAATGTAATTGTTACATACTGCAAACAGTACTAAGGAAAATAAAAGTTAAAAGAATAAAAGGGCAGGGGACTTAGCTCAGTGCAAAGGCCCTGGGTTCAAGTCCCTGTACCAAAAACAAACGGAAAACCTTCTGGTGCCAAGGAGGGTCACAGAGGTGCAGCTCCTTGGCCCTGGGGACCGGCAGCTCCATGGTGGGCAGGCAGGTTCCCTGTGCAGGCAGCCAGGCAGCTGGGGAACCAGCCAACCTGTCCCTGTTAGAGGCGGGCATGTGATGGCATTCTGGCCCGGTCCAACATGGAGAATTACACTGCCAACCTAGATCCCCCTTCGGCTTGCATTAGCACGGGGCTCGCCCTCGTCCCCCGGTCATATATTCCAGCCAGGAAGCGGCACAGCCTCCCTGCAGACCTGGTTGGGGGCACCAGGAGGCCGAGACCTGGAGGACAGGGGCAGCCCGGGACTCACTCAGCCACTGTGTGGGAAGGGGCCCACGTGCTGTAGCACCGGGCATGGTGCCACAGGCACCCCTGCTGCACTGACCTCCCACGACCCTCCCCAGGGAACACCATCTCCATGCCCACTGCCTCGGGGGCCAAAAAGCGCTTCTGGATCATTGAGGACATGTCGCCCTTCGGCAAGCGGCGGAAGACGGCCTCCTCACGCAAGATGCTAGACGAGGGCATGATGCTGGAGGGCTTCCGGCGCTTTGACCTCTATGAAGACTGCAGGGACGCGGCCTGCCAGTTCTCGCTCAAGGTCACACACTACCACTGCACGCGGGAGAACTGCGGCTACAAATTCTGCGGGCGCACGCACATGTACAAGCATGCGCAGCACCACGACCGCGTGGACAACCTGGTGCTGGACGACTTCAAGCGCTTCAAGGCCTCACTCAGCTGCCACTTTGCCGACTGCCCGTTCTCGGGCACCAGCACGCACTTCCACTGCCTGCGCTGCCGCTTCCGCTGCACTGACAGCACCAAGGTCACGGCGCACCGCAAGCACCACGGCAAGCAGGACGTGATCAGCGCCGCAGGCTTCTGCCAGTTCAGCTCCAGCGCCGACTGTGCCGTGCCCGACTGCAAGTACAAGCTCAAGTGCTCGCACTTCCACTGCACCTACCCCGGCTGCCGCCACACGGTTGTGGGCATGTCGCAGATGGACTCCCACAAGCGCAAGCACGAGAAGCAGGAGCGCGGGGAGCCGCCCATGGCCTCGCCCTCGCCCTCGCCCTCACCAGGCGGCTTGGAGGGGGCGCTGGCTCTGGGTGCCGAGCCCGGGGGATCCCTGCTCTTCCTGCAGTCGGCAGCTGCTACCGGCCTGGGCCTGGCGCTGGGCGATACATGTGACCCCGGCCTGCCCGACGCTGCAACTGCAGCCCCTGGCCCGAAGGAGGGGCCCGCTGGGCCCGGCCCTGCCAGCGCCAGCGTACAGGCCACAGGGGAGTCCTCGCAGGAGGACGAGGAGGAGGAGCTGGAGCTGCAGGAGGAGGAGGCTGAGGACGAGGAGGACGAGGACGAGGAGGACGAGGATGAGGAGGACGAGGAGGAGGACGAGGAGGAGGACGAGGACGAGGAGGACGAGGATCTGCATACCGACTCGGAGGAGTCCCTGCCCGGGGCTGTGGCTGAGGCCCCGGCGCTGGCGGCCCTGGGTACCCCGGGGCCGGCACCCGCCGCTGCCTCACCCTAGGTCACAGGGTCGCCCTGCCATCTGTGTCTGTGATGCTGCCCTCTGTACAGAGCCCCCCGCCCTCCCACTTGTCTGGACCTGGGAGGGCAGGTGCCTGCGCCCCGCCGGTGCTTCTGGACCCCGAGTCCGTCTCAGGACAGAGGCGGGGACCCCTGGTGCTCCAGGCCAGATGTACAGCTCAGCAGTTGGAGGCCCGGCCCGCCCGAGAACCCTGCATGGCTGAAGTCAGGGATCTTCAGGGAAAGCGCAGGTGCTCCTGTCGGGGGGGACA
Source organism: Hydrochoerus hydrochaeris (assembly GCA_004027455.1). NCBI lineage: Eukaryota > Metazoa > Chordata > Mammalia > Rodentia > Hydrochaeridae > Hydrochoerus > Hydrochoerus hydrochaeris. The sequence goes on along the minus strand of PVLA01000880.1, from coordinate 250,671 downwards.
CCACGGCCACCACTGCACTGCACAGGCCGGACTGTCCACTGCTCAGGACCCAGGGGCGCTGGGGACAACTGGGAACCCCGCGCCGGTTACTGGGGCAGCCGGCAAATGCAGCCTCCGGCAGCCCCCCGCCCAAGTGCAGCTAAGACACCCCCTTACCCAGGGGAGGGTGGGCAGGAGGTGGCCAGTGTGGGTGACACTACAGGGACGTGGAGGGAATCCTGAAATCAGCCTGCCCCAGGGCCCAGCTGCTGCACTGTCCCCTCCCCTGGGCCGGGGTCAGGTCTGTGTGGTTCTCCAGCCACCCCCAGAGCAGGGGCTGTGTCCCCACAACGTGGGGCTGAGGTCCCAGCCACCCTGGTGGTGCAAACCAGAAGGGTATGGCTGTTTTTGGCTTTAATATTCAGAATGAGAAAAGATACCAGAAAGTTGTACAGTATTTTCCTGTAAAGGTTATTATTCTCCATAGAACAAAGAGTAAACAGCAGGCAGGCACGGCGTGCGGCCACCTCTGGACCAGCCTGGGCTTGGGAAGCTGAGTGCAATGTCCCCGTGGGGTCGTGGGGGGGCGCCGATTTCGAGGCCTTAGCGGTCTGAGGCCGTCTGTCTTCACACTAGCACTGATGGAGCTGCGCGACCCCCGCTTCTAACTTGAATTTTGTAGAGACAAGAAAAAGACTTACTGTTGATCCAAGTTCGTAGTTAATTTAACGTTTGAGTTTTCTCTCGGTTCTGTGTGGCTTTGTAGGGCGCTCTTCTTGTTCCAGTTTGTTTTGTTTGGGGTGCTTCTCTGCTGGCCCGGCCCAGATCTGGTCTCCTCTTCAAAACATCCCTTCCTGGGAGTGGCGGGGCCATCGGAGCCCCACACGCGCTCACCTGCAGGTGCACTGGGCGGGGCCACAGGCTAGGCCTGGGCTGTCAGCAGTGGCGCCTGGTGCAGAGCTCTCCCGGGATCCTGCTAGTAGGGCATGGCTTTCTTTCCCACTTTTTTTTTTTTTTTTTTAGGATCTTGCTATTCAGTTCAGGCTGGCCTTGAACTCACTGTGTAGTGTAGCTGGCCTTGGATTTGCAATGATCCCTCCTGCCTCAGCCTCCCTTCCTTTTTTTTTTTTTTTTTTTTGGTGTGTGTGTCCTCTCTGCCACCCAGTCAGAAAGCCAGGCCCATCCCAACTGGAGAGGAGTCGGGAGGAGTGGTCACAGTGTACCAAGTTCAACAGGAAGTAGGCTGAGTCCCACACCCCCACCAGAGCCCCCGAGTTCCGTGGGTGCCTGTGCTGCTTTGGAGCTGGGCGCAGGCTCCACCCTCCCATGGGACCCTGCATCTGTGGATGGAGTTTTGTAAAGGAAAAAAAAAAAAAGTCTTTCAATGTAGCAGCATAAATCCAAGAAAGAAAAAAAAAGAAAAAGAGGCTGCGGACAGCGCCCAGTCCGGCCTTCTGTCCCCTTCACATTGCACACTAGGACTATAAGCCATTGCTAGCTCATCTGGAATTTTAATATGTAACTTGTTTTCTTTTCTTTCTGTGGGGAAAACGATGCTTGATCCACCAATGCTCTTTTTAATGTTTTATAACTATGTATGTGTATATATATAAATATAAAATAATATGTATGCACATATGTGTGTATATATCTATATGTATATACATATATAGATATATAGAGATATATAGAGAAGTTTTGAGACAAAAAAAATGCAGACCGTGAAACCGAACTGAACAGCGTGTGCTCTGATTACTTGAATCTGGTCTCCTCGGCACCTGGTTATTAAGAACTGAATATTTTTCCACTTGAATTTAGTGCTATTAGAAATTTAATATATGTGTTTTATTTATTTGATTTTTTTTTTTGCATGACTGATGCAAGGTTTGACATTTTCACTCAATAAAAACTGGAAAAAAATCCATCAAGTTATCTTTTATTTTTAAAATCACCCCCAAGCGGCTGGCATCGACCCAGCTGTCAGGTGGCACAAACCCAGCCGGGCCTTGGGTGTCAGTGGGGAGGGGACGGCCGTGTGGAGCCCAGAGGGAAGGGGGACAGAGCAGCCATGCCCCTGGGCATCAGGCCAGGTGGCAGTGCGCCCTAGGCCTCCCGTGTCCCCCCTGGCTGGGCCGCCCTTGGCCCCCTCGCTCCTTCCACCTTCCTGCAGGGGCCTGCCTGGGCTGGGAATGCCCCATTCCTGGATCCAATCCGGATGCCGGCGAGGCTGCTGCCCGCAAGGCACAGTGGCAGGGCACAGGACCCATTCTGGGCCTGTGGCCTCCAGGCCAAGCCCACGCTGCAGGTCTGGGTGTTACCGTGGCTCAGGGCTCCCACCAGGGCAGGCCTTGACTGCTCCCTGGACTTCCCGGGCCGTGGCTGCCCTGTGCCGTGTCCCTGCCTGCTGGCTCCAGGTGGCCAGAGCTGCCTGGGGCCTCAGAGAGAGGACATGTGGTCCCCATCCCTGTCCTGAGGAGCATCTTGCTGGCTTGTCACACTCCTGCCCCAGGGAACGTCACACCTACTTGTGCAGGGCTCAGGAGATGGGTTCCTGCTACACACCTGTCCCTCACTATGCAAGGTATGCTAGGCCTCCACCAGGACACAAGAGGTGTCCTCTGGCCCTCATCAGTGGCCCAGTGTCATTTCCCACGCAGAGCCCCACACAGCCGGCCAGCCTGGCATGAAGGCCGATCCCTCCACCGCCCCTGCCACCGCTGCCGGGAACGCAGCCCACAGGCTATTTACATAAACATGTTCGTAGCAGACTCGAAAATACAGACTTTTCTCGGTCTTATTAAAATGTTCAACTTGGAACTCGCCTATTTGTGGATATCTCCATTCTGTTAAATAAAACAGTGACTAACTTATAGGATAAAACACAAGTTCAACAAATTAAAACCATTATTGGAGCCTCGAAGGCGCTGGTGGCCACACAGCCTCCGGTGGGGGCCGAAGCAGGCTGGGAGCCAAGGCCAAGCTCGGCCCAGGGGTGGTGGCGGGCGTTGCGGCCACGGGTGCCAGGAGGGGACAGCAGGCATTGGGTCAGGGCCTGGGTGTCAGCTCCTGGAGGCCCGGGAGAGGAAGAACAGGATGGGGCCTTGGGGAGACTCGCTGGCCTTGACCCGACCCTAACCCATCACTTTTCTCTTCCCCCTGGTCTTCTGAGGGGGCGGGGGACCCCATGACCAGCTTTCCAGCTGGGATCCTTCCAGGAAGGGCCCAAGGAGAGACCCCAAGTCCCAGGGGTTCCCTGCACTGAGTCTCAGCCACCTGCTGTCCTCAGAGGGTGTGAAGAGGGTGCTCCCTGATCAGACACTACCCTACCCACCCTACCCTGGGCCCAGAAGGGAAGGGAGCCCGAGGCTGTCCTGGGACTCAGCAGGAAAGCACTTCCATTCTGGGAAGCACTTAATTAGCTGCTGCTGCCTGAGCTGAGCAGCGGTGCTGGCCACACAGGTAGCTTTGGCCCAGCCTTGGAGCCCAGGGACAGGGAGAAAGCGTGGCAGCTAAGCCCAGGTCAGGGCTGTGGAGAGCAGGACCAGCACTGGAGCGTCCCCAGTACCAGGAGCTGCTGAGTATGGCAGGTACCTGGATCCCAGCACTCTGGGAGGCCGAAGCAGGAGGATCACAAGTTTGAGTCCAGCCTGGACAACTCGGAGACTCAGTATACATAATAGCTCGTCTCAAAATAAATAACAGCTAGTGGTGTAGCTCAGTGCAAAGGTTCTGTGTCCAAAACTGGTACTGAAAAAAGAAACTAAAAGCACCCGAAGCCTTGCGGGACATAGAGAGAGACCAAGCCTCACCCAGCTGTCCCCGTGGGCAGGATGGCCAGGCCAGCTCCCAGGAGGTGTAGCCAGCGCAGTGGGTAGAAAGGGCCACTGACAGCCAAGAGCCACCCCACCCTCCCACGGGGAGACCCAGTGTCCTCTCCAGAGCCTGACTGCCACACTGTGGGTAACTGCAGCACCTGGCCCCACAGGCCAGTCTTCTGGGGACGAGCATCTGTGCTGAGCCCAGGGAGAGAGGGACAGAAGCCACATGGCTGCTGTGGGACAGAGGAGACTCGCTGTCCCCACCCATGACCCCTCCCTTCCCAAGATGTCTGATCCAGAACTCTGCCATGGAAGACACTTTTGGGGCACACACACAGCTGCCCATTTCCCTGACTGAGCATGCCTGCCCCACCTGAGTGGCCCTGGGGACCCGGGAGAGAAGGCAGCTGCTCAGGTCCCTCCCACCTCCTCCCTGGCGCCATTAACGCCACTGAGGCCCGGCATCCTGGGCAGACGGGGCCTGACGTGGCAGGTCGTGGAGCCTACAGGGGGTGGGACAGTGCCTGTGGCCAGCAAGCACAGGCCCGGTCCTTTCCCGAAGGACACTTTGTAAAACGCCACCGTAATTGAGTTTAATAATCTGCTCCCTTCCAGAAAGGGCCTGACAGGCACTGCCTGCTGCTCACTTCTGCCCCATTCCGAATATTTTTACCTTATTTGGATGAAATGCATTATTTTTCTAATGAAAGGCTTTTTTTCAAAGGCTGTTTTCCCTCGTCCAGCAGCTGCCTTTATTAGGCAGCGCTCACGCCGTTTTGGGGAGGGGTTTTTCTCTCCCTGAAGTCACGCCAGCCTCTCTGTCCTCAAAAGCTGAACTCAGCGCTCAGGACCCGAGGGGTGAAGGCCTGTGTCCCTGCTGCGGGCCCCTTCCCCCGAGCTCCAGCAGGGCCCCAGGGCAGGAGGCACCATCCTCCCACTGAGGTGGGGGCTTTGCTTCCGCTCAGGTCTCCCTCTCTGGTGTCCTTAGGAGGGACAATGGGTTATAAATGGCCACCGACCTCCCCAGCAATGCTACTCCCAGCCATGGCGTCCCATGCCCGTCCTGTGGGAGTTGCTGTGCTGGCTGCAGGCTGGGCCTGCCCGGGCCCCTCCCTTCTGGCCCTCAGGGCTGGGCCAGGATGGTCACCCAGGAGCTGGGACACCTGGCTTCTTTGGAGACTCAGGGCAGGGGAAAAAGGAAGAGGTTAGCAGGTGGCTCTCACTTGGGCTCATTTCCCCCAGAAGCACAGACCCGCAAGGGGGCTGCTGTCTAGAGCGCAGGAAACCTGCCACTTCAGCAGGCCCTCAGGGGAGGTGACATGGGGGACAAAATAGACAGCAGGCTGGTGTGGCTTCCGCCCCCCCCCACCAGCAGTAGCGAGCTGCCCACTGGAGGGGCTTGGGCTTTGCACCCCACTGCATGTGCGGCAGCGGCCTTGGCCAGGGCCGTTCACAGGCATAGGGATACTGCACACAGGGTCGCCCAAAGCACAGGGCCTGGGGGGGCCGCGGCCCCAGTGCCGTGGGGAGGGGCGGCGGAGCGGAGAGGATGAGCAGGAGCCTGGCTGGCCCGGGCGCTGGGAATGTGCACCATTTAAGGAAGGCAGTGTGCTCCGCTCCGCTCCCGCAGCAGCAGGTCTGTACACAGTCACCGGGGTCCCGCCTGCTGCCGTCAGCCTGTGGCCCCTGCAGCCCCAGGCCTGAGGCAGTAAGGTAGCGCTCCTTGGGCCTGGCTCCTGGGTCACCTGAGGCACGGGGGTGAGCGCCCTGCAGGGTCCCAGGGTGATGGGCAGAGAGGAGCAGCAGGCGGGCACTAAGTAGTGGCGACTCGTCTTTATTACAGCTATGTACAGCCTCTCACGGTCACACGGGGGACGCGTTTCCGGGAGGACAGGCGTGGCCTACTCAGGGAGGCCCTGCTGCCGCTCCACTGCGGGAGGGGACCGTGTCACGTCGAGGAGGGCACAAGCGCAGTGTGAGGCTGCCATCTGAGGGTGGCAGGGCACGTGGGGCAGGCTCAGCTGGGGCTACCGGACGGTGAGGCCAGGGCCCTGGCTTTTGGAAACACACCAGAGGAGTCACAGGCCAGGCCTGGGGGACAGGAGGGGACAGCAGAGACCAAGGGGACTGCAGCTCCTCCCCACTGAGGAGGAGACGGTGACAACACGAGCTCTTGCCATGCACAGTGCCACGTTAGTCAAGACACCTGGCAGACGCGACCTGGACAGGACATGGCCCGGGAGCCCCAGGCCTGGGTGCTGCCTACCCTGGGGACCGGGCAGGGTGACAAGGCTGCTGGGCACGCGTCAACCCTCACAGCACGTCAGAGCCCTCGCCGCCCACCCTGCTTGTGCCCTGGTCCCCAGCTGCCCTAGTCCCGCCCGTTCTCGTTACTGGCGCCCTCGGGCCGCCGCAGCTTCTCCACCTGCTCGTTGATCTGCCCGTCCCCGCCCCGGCGGTCTTCCCTCTGCACCCCCAGCACGTCCTCCTCATCCGCGTGGCCCACGTCCTCGTCCTCCTCGTCCTCCTCGTCCTCCCTCTTCTCCTCCTCGCCCTGCACCTCCATCCGCACCTGGCCCTTCACGTCTACCACACCCTCGCCCTCCTCCTGGGGGCCCAGCAGGTGGTAGGTGGCCGTGGAGCCCTCGGGGCTGTGGCTCTCCTTCCCGGGCGAGGGTGATGTGGACTCATTGCTCACTGGTGAGATGTCGCTGCTGCTGTGATGGTTAGCAGCCGCGGGGCTAGAGGGCGACGGGGACTTGACAGGGATCTGCCAGGAGGGAATCTTCGGGGCTGATGGCGACGGTGGGAACTGTCTCCTGGCAGAAGGAGGGAAAAAGGAGACACCGCAGAGGTTAGTGGCCTGTGACCTTGGCTCCAGCAGCTAAGATGCTGGCAGAAAGGCCCTGCACTGCCTCTGACCATGGTACTGTCCCCACTTCCACCTGGGCCAGGAGGGGGACTTGGGACACCAAGCTTGGGGGCTTTTTCTATGCCCTGGAAAAGGTGGCAGCAGGGAGCCTAGTGCCCAGCCTGTGCCTGAGGGGTCAGGGACATCAGCACCCAGGGGTGACTGCAGTGCACTTCCAGGCCCCTGAGGCTCAATGCTTTCGGGAGGGAAGGGCTCTCTCTGCCTGCCTCGGTGTCCATGCGCCCCAGGAGGGCCTCATGTCAGGTTGGCCTGGCCATGGCTCCAAGAGAAGCTCAGTGACACGTAGGCCACCTATGCCTGAGCCAAGGAGACAAAGCCCGAACCCTGTCCCTGGGCTGCCACTGTCTTCTAGCACTGCACCTGGAAGCAGCCCCTCTCCCCTGACCCACTGGAGGGGACGATGCATATCACACCCGTGTCACCTCCAATGACACAGATCCATCTGCAGCCCCCTTACCCACATCTCCCAGCACAGAGGAGCCACCTCTTAGGTTCTGGACAATCGGGGCACAGAGGTCCCCAGCAACAAGCCTAGGGTCCGGGCCCAGGGCCACAGTATCAAAGACTTGTTCTTTGCCTCAGGGGACTTGAGGGTGGGCAGAGGCCAGCAACCCCCTCCCGGGCTCCCTCTACTACTGTCTGCCTCCCACACCTCCCAGGGAACCAGCAGGGACCACAAGCAGCCACCACGGCCATCAGGACATACTGTGGTAGAGGACACGCTTGCAGACACTGGTCTGCCAGCTTCGAATCCAGGACAGGCCTGAACTAAGGAGGACACGGCGGCAGCCTGCTATGGTGGCTGTACTGCTAAAAACGTGCAGTCTCTGCAGAGGGACAACAGGGACACCAAGGAAGCTAGCAGGGGATGGGGACTGACCAATTGCAGAGCTTTCCACTAGTGGCACTGCATGGGGACCTTCCCTGGGCACAGCTGTCACTGAGGTTGCCGGGGCTCAGGAAGGACAGCAGAGCTGTCATCGTCCTCACTCAGAAGCCACACTGTTCACTCTCCTCCTGGCCAGGTCTGACAGCCCAGGGACCTCTGGGCTTCCAAACCCTTATGGGTGCCAGATTCTCACCGCCCTGGTGGGGAAGAGCTTCGAGGGGTGGGAAAATACAAGTCCCATGGGCTCCACACCCCATGTGGAAGGCCTCGCTTGGTCAGGCGCCATAGGGTCCCCCCTCACTGCAGGCCACCCGGAACCCAGGCCTTGCCTCCTACCTATTCAAAAGCAGCCCTTTCAAGGAGTTAATCTCTGCCTTGAGTTCACTGATGTTCTGAGACTCCAGGATCCAGTTGGTAGATGTGGTGGCCTGGAACCAAAGCGCAGGAGGCACAGGTCAGACCATGCGGGCAGCTGCAGCTTGGGAGGACCCTGAGTGGGGCACCCCACATGAAGGCTCTACCTGTGAGGACCCTAAAACAAGCTCGCCCACACCAGACACCTGGTGACGTGACAAAATCATCATGTGTTTTCACGGGACACTGGTGTCAGGGGTATGAAAGACACCGCTTTTTTGTTTTCTTTTTAGAGACACTGCTTTCTGCAGTAGGACCTGGTGTGACAACTGGGAGACAGGCACCATCGCTGTGCCAGCCACACCCTAAAATCAGATCCGGCCCCTTCCAAGAAAGATCACCAGCACATGCACCAGTGTGTGGTGTCGAGCTGTGCAGGCCACCTCGGGTGTCGGGAAGCCAGGCAGCAGGCTGTGGCCTCTGGCTCCCTGGGGCTGTGCACAAAGCCACCTTCACAGGTGGTTCACACATGGCCTCTCTGGGCTGAGAAGTGGGCTGAGCAGCTGAGGAGCCATCCCTGGAGAGGGAACAGGACACTGCCCTGCCACTGAGTGCCATGACGGCGTCTCCAGGACACCCTTTACCTCGGGCAAAGCCTGCTGGGATGGATGGGAAGGAGGAGCGAGGCCAGCATCCCTGAGGCCAGGAATAGGTGTGGGGGCCATGCCCTGGGCCTTGGGCCACCTCTGCTGTTGCCAAATGCCTACATAACAGGGTGAGACTGGGGTCTCTGTGGGTGGCCCCAGCACACGGCTGGCCAGGACACCGTGCAAGTGGAAACCCTTGGCGGAGCCGTGGCTCCAGGAGGAGTGGGCAAACACCACCATCTCAGCCATCCCCGAGGGCCCCACACCAGACCACCAGACAGCGAGGGCCCAGAGCCACTGTTCTGGCTTCTCGGAGATCTTGAAAGCTGCAGCAGCCCATTAACAAGGGAGCAATTTCCACCACCGGCCTACAAAGGACTCGGATTTCCAAACGCACATGGTGCCAGATGCCAGGATTTAGAAATAAAATCTGACATCTGGGGCTTTTTAGCCAGTCTCTTTAAAAAACAGTTGTAGAAAACTCACAGCCTTCAGTTTTATGTAGGTTTTTTAATTACTTAAGGATCTTCTTTTTAATTTTTTAACAGTGCTCCAGTAGGAGTTGGGAAGCTAGATATAAAAACTTATATTACAGCTGAGAAAACACAGCTCTGAGCCCCGGCTTTATGGGTAACTGAAGCCCTCATACATGTCGGGTGGCTGCCAGGCTGGGACCCGGCTCCAGCACAGGGAGCAGGAAGGGGTCAGCCAGGCCGGCCGCTTTCCGCATGGTGCAACATGTGGTCTTAATCTTAATGCGCAAGGCCTGGAAACAGTTTTCCAATTTCCGGATCGGCTGCTGGCCTCTGGCAGGCTGCTGATCCAGAAGATAACGGGGAGAGGCTGCTTCGCGCCTGCCCGCCTGTCGGAAGCCTCGGCTTCAGGTGATGGAGAAGGAGCAGGTAGCACCTGTGTGGGGTGGGTGGCAGAGAGGGCGCATAGGGACCCTAGCACCACTGAAAGTGGAAGATGCCCATGTTCCGGTTGTACAATCTAGCTGGGCAATGGGGTGGCTCCCCCAGGATAGCAGCTTAGGCAAAACCCTCAGAGGATGTCATGGAGCCACCAGGCCACCCCCTCCTGCACCCTGCCTATCCAAGCCAGCCCCTCAGGGAAGATGCTGTCACCAATGCACAGAACCCTGAGCTGCTGTCCTGGAAGCTGGTGGCCACCAGGTGCTGATCCATGCACACAGCAGCCCAGTGAGGCAGGTGCCCTGCAGCTCCCCTCACAGGTAAGGAAGACTTTGAGAAGGTAAGCAGCTCGCCCGTGTCACAGCAGGCGGCAGGGCACAGGCTTTACCCCAGGCAGCAAGCCTACAACCCAGCGCTGCCAGGACTGCTTCAACTTCAGCCCTGGGGCATGGAAACTGCCTCGGCCAATCCCGCTTGGGCCCAAAACCTCATGCATCGCCTGGGCCTGGGAAACTGTGTGGAGGACTCACCTGGCGCCACCTGCTACCCATGTCCCTGGAATCGGTCCTGCAGGGCCATGCCCCACACCCTAACTTGCAGGCAGAGACATCCCCCATCTACAGTGATAGCCTCTAGTGCAGTGAGGGTGGGGCTGCCACAGGCAGGTGGTGACAGGAAGGACAGCCTCCGTGGGCAGAGGCCACACCCAACACACAGCAAAGCCTATTCGAGATGTGCTGGGCTGGGGGTCTGGTGCGTGGGGACAAGTACCTTGGCGGTGGCCAGTTCATGGGACAGCTCCTGGACTTTCTGCTGCTGCTGCCTCAGCAACTCCTGGACGGAGGCTAGCGTTGTCTGCACCTGGGTCACTGGGGAAGAGAGCATGGTACCCAGTCAGTAGCCACAGGTGAACTTCGTGTGCCACACCTTGGCCCACATGAATGCTGCCACATGGAGGTGTGTGCAGGCCCTGCCATGCTCTGGTGATGTATGTGGGCCCTGGTGATCTCTCGCTGTGGCTGAGTGCTTGCAGTGCATTGCTCACTGTGCACTGGTCAATGGTCAACAGCACAGCCACCCAGAGCCTCTCCTCTCTAATTACGCAGGCACGATGTGCGGCCTCACCCAGTGCCTGTCATGCCCATCGCTCATCCCCTGGCAGCTCAGACCTGGCAGCTCAGGGGATGCCTCCTGTTCCAGGGTCACAGCTTAGGCCTTGGCCACAACCAGGAGTGGTGAGAAACTTCCCAGCCCTTGCCATCTGCCCCATTGAGGACCCCAGGCCTCACACCATGACGCAGGCATCCAGGGCCAGCATCAGCAGGACAGGTGCACCAGAGAACTCCTGGGGACTCCACAGAGGTGCCCCAAGGGACATGGACTCTTGCCTGGGACAAGGGGCTCTCGTGCCTGCCTCCAGGTTTTCAATTCAGAGCCTCACCTGGTAAACAAGTTTAGAAAGGAGAGAAGATACCTCTGGTGTGACAGGTCCCAGCTAATCTGGGCCATCGCTGGGGCAGTGGGTAATGAACACAGGCCCTGTGGAGTCGATGACAGAGGAGGTGGCCAGGGTCCCTGGAGCCACAGTAATTACAGACTCTCTTGACCCTGTGTAGGATTCTTAGAGGGAAGGGGGAAAATCACTGAAAACCCCCCTGAAAACCTCATAGAAGAAGAAATTAAAAATGAACTTTACAGCCCTTAGAAAGGCTGTCATTTTATTCCCCTTATTAATATTCTGAGGTTGGGAGCCTTTCCGTAAAAACATAATTAATTGAGGCCGCGCCGACAGTAAACAAGCAATTTCAAATTAAACCGAAATGACGGCGGCTTCATTTGCAAATGTGAACAGATTCTCAGAGCAGATAAATGAAGTCACCACATAAAGCGGAGACGGAGGGAGAGGGCGGGGGCCGAGAGGGGCTGCGGGAGAGGCTTTGAGGGGTGACTTGATGGAGTCATTAATCTTTACCTGTCTGGGCCACACTGCCACTCAGCTCGGAGAGACTCGCCGCCATCCTCTCCAGCTGCTTCCTGTCCTCGCGGCCACCCAGGATGAGGGGCAGCAGGTACTTCTGCAACAAGCGGGGTGGAGGAACGGTGTGCCCTCCGCCTGTCTCCCGTATCCTGCCGCCTGGCATCCCCTTGCCCCTCCTGGGTAGGGGACCCTGCACACCCCGTAAGTGAGCAAGATGCTCTAGAAGTTACAAGACTATCACTACAACATGGAATAATTCTGCCTGAAGAAGGACAAGGGCCAGAAGGGAACAGGGACCAGGGAAGCCCGTTTTTGTCTGTCCGTCTCTGCAGTGCTGGATGGAGCCCAGGATGCTCCTGACTTGCACCCCACCCAAGCTCCTCCCCAGCCTGAGGAAAAGTAGTGTGTCCACTGGGATGGAGAAGCCTTGGTTCTTTCACTTGTCTGAGTGACACGGTGACATTCCTAAGGCAGGAAGTTTGAATTCTACTCTAAAACCTGTAAGGTAAAAGGGGGGGGGGGTGCAAGAAACTGGTGCCCTTGGTGACCTCTGAATCTTCTAACATTCTGAACCTCATGAATGAACCAACTGTCACACCCATTCAGAAACAGATGATTAAGAGTAAATGCACAAACTTCCGGGACTAGTCCTTCCACCAAGGGACAAGTGGTTTTCCGGGCTGCTGAGGAGGTCACATCAGTCTCCTAAACTATGCCTTCCGGGCACAGCCTGGGGCAGCGCTGGAGGCCACCAGCTCAGGACCTGCAGAGGGCAGCGGGTCCACCATGGAATGGATGGCCCTGGGTGAGCACAGTGCGGCCCGCTGGTGCTGGGAGGCAGAACTTTGGGCCCCAGCTAGGAAGGAAAAGATGGAAACTTCTCCATTAAGGGCCGGGTATAGGGGAGGGGAATGGCTCTCACAGGGGTTTGTGGGAGAAGTTATTTGAAGAGTGCCTCCTAAGTGAAGATCATCATTTGGCATATGTAGAGAGGCAGTTTCTATTTTGCAAAGTGCTTTTCAGCCACCATGTGAGTTATTACCCACAACTAAGGCGAAACTCATCAAATGCGCCTGACGTTTCAGGTGGGAAATTTCCTTAGGATGAAAGTCAATAAACCTTCAGAGCAGAAGCAGCTACAAGCTCTGCCTCTGGGTCAGAGGTGACAAGGGCAGGTGCGCATTCACATCCCAGCCCAAATTGGCATGGATCCACAAAACAAGACCGCAGCTTCTTACCCACCCCTACTCCATCACACGCTCTGTCTTTACTTTTATGTTTAAGAAACTATTAACAGAAGTTCTAGAAATTCTTGGGTCACTTTTGTGGTTGACCATTTAGGTGTCTCTTTTCCTTTTAAAGCAGAGGCAGGAGACCTCCTTGGAAATGGGCGGTGACAGCTGTGTGCCATTCAAATCCATGTCTCAGGCTCCATCAGGTCCCCCAAGATAATGTGTGGTACGGGGTGCCACCTGGAGCTGGGACCCTCATTTGAGAATTCCATGTTGTGTCTTTCTGTCTGTAGTCATGACCTGAAAGGGGCAGTGGCTCAGAAGGAAGGACATAGGACACTTTGCTTCACATTTCTGCACGGAAACTTCCAATTCCAGCAATAGCTGTTACGCTTTTAGCTTTCCTTCCTTCCCCTCTCCTGTACAACAGGAGATTGAACCTAGGGTCAACGAGCTACCTCTTCAGCACCCCTTCTTCTCTTTAAATTTTGAGACAGGAGCTCTAAATTACCCAGGCTGGGCTCAAACCTGCAATCCTCCTGTCTCAGGGATCACAGCGGGATTAGGTGTACACCACCACACCCAGCTTGTCATCAGCTTTCACATTATGTCAAAAAGTAAGATCTGAAAGCACGAGGTTTGAACACATTTTGTATGCTAGAAGTTACAATGGCAAGGCTGTGAGTTCATTTAGGTCCTTTAAAAAAAGCCGCCAGAGTCAGGCACAAGTTAGCATACCTGTAAATCCAGTGATTCAGGAGGCTGAGGAGAATCTTGAGTTTGAGTCCAGCCTCAGCAATATAGATACGATCTTAAAATAAAACTTAAGAAAAGGCTGTGAATATAGCTCAAGGAAAGAGCACTTGCCTAGCAAGGGTTCTATCCCCAGAGGCTTCAGAAGAGAAAAGGGCTTCTCTCCAAGGCAAGCAGATGTGGATCTGGGGCCCGGCATAGCTCTGCACCTCCTAGAGAGGACATGGGTGTTTTGCTCCAGGAATGGGGCACTCACTAGGGCCTGGGGCCTGCAGCCCAGAGCAGAGCTCCACTTCAAGGGGCTGATGAGGAAGCCAGGAGGATCCGACATGATACAGACAGCAGGCAACACAAGGAGGGCAGGAGACCCCAGGGAGACCCGGGCTCCCCTAGCTGGCTGGTGGACTAAGAGCATGGGTGTGGTGATCCCAGGATGTTCAGCAGAGGGCAGGAGGCAGCACTGTGGCTGCATTCCCAGAAACCCCAGCATGCCGGCGCCGCTCAGCACGGCAGCTCAGCCTCACCTGCTCAGCATGCTCAGAATGCCTACATCGGCTGCACTTGGGCTGACTCCTTAACGCAAAGCCTGCCTTTTCCTTGGTTTTTTTGAGACAACACCTCTCCACATAGCCCAGGCTGGCCTTGAACTCACAAATCTTCCTGTCAGCCTCCCAGGTATTAGAGTTTCAGCCCGGCTAAGAGCCTTACGGTGCCCTCTCACATCACTTATGGAACACTAGACTGCAGTGAATAAGGCTGCAAGGGCAGGTTCTGTGCCGCTGGACAAGCTGACTGTTGTAAGTTCTGTCCCCTCAGAGACGGGGCTGGGACTGCCTGGCCAGCTGTCTCCAGGGTCCACACTCTTAACCACTGAGTCCCTGCATCCCTTGCGAGTTTACACTGTCACTGTGTGCCAGGCACCACTCTGAGTAGCTGAGCCAGTCTGCTCAGACATGGGCTTGCGAGTAGGGCAACTGCACCTGCCGCTCCCCACCGACCGCGCCCTGCAGCCTGGGGGTGGCAACAGCACCCGCCTCCACCACCAGGGAGCCCTGTTCTGGAGAAGGGGTGGAAGGCCAGGGGGTGGCAGAACACAGCCCCAAGGCCCTGGAGCACAGCTTACCTTGTAGAGCTGGTGAAAGCCGAACGCGATTCCAGCCAAGATGATGGCCAAGGCACCGTAATCTCGCCACCGGGAACCTGCGGGGCCTGTGGGAGCACAAAGCAGAGTTAGGAGGTGGCCCAGTGTCCTCCCCAATGTGACTGACAGAAACACCAGCTCAGCTCTGTCCCTGCCTGTCCCCCACTCCAGAACCATCTGCCAGGCACCCAAGGCTGACTGTGTACTGCTGAGTGGAGGTGTCCAGTAGGGGTCTAGTCCTCAGCCTGAAGACAGAGGGCAGCAGCCAGCTGGAGACCCACATGGTATACACTCAGGAGCACAGACCTAGAGCGGCTGACATGAGTACACTTTGTGCACACACAGCTACACACACCATGGCAGGGTGCATGTGAACCTGACTTCCCGGCCCTGCTCACAATACACTGAGAAGACACAAGTCTGCCAAAGCAGTTTCAGAGAGTGCACAGGACATGACCAGGCCTATAATCTTAGCACTCTGGGAAGCTAAGGCAGGGACACTTAAATCTTAAAAAATAAAAATAATATTAAAATAATTAAAATAAAAAAATATAAAAGGTTGGGGATGTAACTCAGTGTAAAGGCTCTGGGTTCAATCCATAGCAGAGGGGAAAAAAACCAACCAACCAAGACTGGAGACACATGAGTTGGGGTGAGGAGCCAGGGGTCAGGAGGCAGAGGAGGCGAGTGAAGGAAAGCAGGGGTCACTGTGGGCCAGGTGAGCACCACAGGCCATGCTCTTGGAGAAGAGAATCACTGGAGCAGAGTGCTCGGGACAACGCTCAGGCCCTCTGGGGCACAGGGGCTGGGCTACAAAGCCTGCTTCAGAAGCAGTGGGGTCACCTGAGGATCTGGCTGAGGGTGAGTATTCAGATCTCCAGGTTAAGACAGCAACGTCAGGGCACCTCCAAGGGCAAGTTTTGGTAAGAGGAAGCAGAGGCAGGAGAGTGGAGAGCTCCCTCAAAGAGCCCCAGAGGCCAAGAGGGACTGGGTTGGGACAGGCCATAGAGCACAGCCAAGGCGGCTCTCAAGAGAGTCACCTGACACTGCAGTCACAGACCAGGCACAGGTCCTACACCGACTTCTTCAGACCAGTGAACATAGCGTGCTCATCTGTGGTTTCTTTGTAGTCAACCATTGTCCAAAAATGTTCACTGGGAAATTCCAGGAAAAATTCCTAAGCTTCAGACTGCACACCATTCTGCACAGCGTGATGTGCCCTCGGCTGTCTGGCTGTCCCACTCAGGCCATGTGCCTGCCGTGGTCCAGCACATCCATGCGGTACTGCTACCCACCCAGCAGTCTCTCGGTAGCCATCTGGATTATCAGTGGTGCTTGTGCTCGGGTTGCCCTTCTTTAACTTAATACTGTATCTCACCAAGAATGAGACCAGGTCTCATATTAATTTTTGCTCCTAAAGATGCCATAGGGCTTATTTTCAGGGGATGTCTCATTTTTTCATGCTCAACAATAGCAATTTATTACTGTGCAAAAATCTACATTTATTCAAATACAGTTGTGAACTTCCTCAGATGTGAACAGACCTGACATGATGAACACTCACAGGTGCAAACAACCAACAAATCTCAGAAGCAGCTGATGATCCTTAAGCTCCAACACTACCAGGTGTGAGCCAGATTCCCCCCTTGCTATGTCCCGCTGCTGGTGACCCTCCAGCTCCACGCTGCCCGCTCCCCTGCACTCCCTCCCCCACTCAGTAACTCCCCGCTCTTCATATGACAGTTGCCATATGTACTGTACCACCATTTTAAGTGAAGTGAAAAAGTAAAAACAGCTTATTTACAGTGCTTGTGTGTGCCTGTGTTTTTTATGCTTTACGCTGTATATCTGTGTCAAAGGCATGTGAGACTTGCTCTGTCAGACTTACAAACGAGTCTGACTTTTGAATGTTCTGGATGGAACTCCTTCACAAGCTGTGGACGGTCAGGTCCTCCTCTCTAAAACATCGTCAGGCTCTCTAAAGCCTCAATTTCGGCCTGAATTTTTGGTCTGTTTTGTTTTGTTTTTCAAACAGGGTCTCACCTATAATTCAAGCTGGTCTATAGTTCAGCGATCCTCCTGCCTCAGTTTCCCAAGAGTTGACATCACAGGCATGTGTCACTATGCCTAGCCTGGCCTGAATTTCTTGTGACTCCATATCCTGTAGAACCAGTGGCTCCAGTCTCCCATGCCCAGTAAGAGAGTTCTCCTTGGCCAGGGAAACAGCTCAGTGGCACAGCAGCTGCCTGGCAAGCACAAGGTCGTGAGTTCGAGTTCCAGTACTCCCCCACTCCAAAAAAGAGCTCTCCTTCAGTGAGCACTTCTCGTCCCTGGAGCCTGCTTGCAGTGCACTGGCGACAGAGCTGTCAGTTACCATGTCCCATGAATGCTTCACCCAAGTCACAGGTGAAGGTGAGGCTCTGGCAGGTGAGGCTTCACTAAGTTTCCATTAAATCAAGTGTCAATGGAAGACAGGAGAGACAACAAAAATGATGGCAGCTCAACAGCACAGCGCCCGCGTGGCAAGCACAAGATACTGAGATCAATTCCTAGTACCCAAAAAAAAGAATGATGGTCATGCAAAACAATGGAAAATTTTAGTCATCAAAATTTAGAAAACGTTTCTTTGCTTCCCAAGTGCATTACATGCATTATATAACGCACTGAATCGTGGAGATCCGTGTCAGACACTGCCACACGCACTCGTCATCACATGTGCACATGTCCTGTCTGCCCTCCAACTGGGCACTCAGCCACAAGTCCTGAGTCCATCTGTTTTCATCTGAAGGCGCCCACTTGGATATTTATACTTATTACAATTTACATTCTCATTTACTTTAAGTATTGTCAATACTTTTATTTATATTTAATTATGTATTAGCATTATTATTTTATAATTCAGCATGTCTATCACATGTTACCACTACACACACCTGCCTGGCTGATGATCTTAAATGGGGCTTATTTTCTGGTTAGGTCATATTTTCAGGGAAATATGGTAATGGCCCCAAAGCGCAAGAGCAGAGATGCTGACAATTTATGTGCCTAAGAAATGCTCAAAATGCTTCCTTTAGGTGAAAATTCACAGTATGTAAAGAAAAATGATCCACTGAGATTGCTAAGATCAACAGTACAAGCCAGGTGTCAGCCCAGCACTCAGGAGGCTAAGGCAGGAAGACTACCCCAAGTTCAAAGCCAGCCTGGGCTACAGGGGAGAACTCATCTTAAAAAAAAAAAAAAAAAGTACAGTAAAATCTTTTGAGCACAGGACCATATTCACGTAGCCTTGTAGTGGTACAGTGTCAAGGTTTTGTCACCCTTACTGTGCTAACCCTCATCACGCATGAATGCCTGCAGGAGCCAAACGGTACTGGGAGTAGCACAATCCATGCTTCTGGGCATGCCCTGGGGTCCTGGAGCACACACTCCTTCTGCAGATGAAGGGCCTGGTGACCCAAACACCACTGTTCATGAGCCAAATGCTCGTTGCCAGGGGACAGAAGGACCCTGGGCTTTGTGCACTCAGTTCACAAAGTGCTTCCGAGCCAAAGCCGGCCTGAGCTCATGGGGACCCACTCCCCTTTTCATGCCCCCAGCCCTGCCAACCCCAGGCTGCCTGCCTCTGCCTACTCCCCAGGCCTCACCATCAGGAGGGGAATGCATTGCAGTGCTGCTGGGAAACTGCAAAGGAGGCTGGGCCCTGAGGTGGGCAGGTGGGAGTAACAGTTCCCTGAGGCTCTTGGGAGCAGCAGCACAGCCTTCGAGGTAAGCTCACCCCAGGAGGCAAAGAGCCTCAAAAAGTTAGAACTAGAAACTGCATTCAAGCCAGCTACTCCCCTGGTAAAGGGGTAAAGAGGTAAGGACAGTGACCCATGCATACTCACATTTATAACAGCGCGACCCCTCAAAGAGTGGAGCACTACTCTGACATACCCAAGGCTAAACCCGAGTCATATGTAGGAAAATGGAGGCACCTTGAGATGTAATATTAAGTCAGACACACAAGTTTAACAATCTCATGGTTTCTCCTATGAGAAACCCAAAGTATGAACAAATTAAAGACCAAAAGAGGTGAATGTAATTCATTCAGGATGATAAACTCCTGTGGGTTCTGGGTCTGTGCAGCAAGGACACCCCAGTCCTTCCCAGACAGTGGTGTGTCCCTGGCCAGAAATAAGGAAATAAGGGAAAGGAAAAGTGTCAAGAAATGGAAGGAGTGGAGCAGAGCGGAAGGACAGTATGCCGGGTACACATACCAGCTCCCCATGATGGACAAAACCATCACGCATTGCAAACGGGCACTAATACAAATAGAACTACCTTAAACAAGGAGGCAAGGGGGTGGCTGAGACCCCCTCCCTGGCTTGCACGCTGCACCACAACCCAGGTCTGCAGATTCCACGCGGGACAGGGACCAGGGGACTTCCCACATGGCTTGACCCTTACCAGTCCCAAAACCATCCTAAACATTCGGCCTCTCCTAGTGCCCAACTCCCAGTTTGGTTTTACATATTCTGAGCAGGCAGCACACACAGTTTTAAATATCAAAAAGGCTTCCTCCACCACCAGCAGCCACGGTTAACAGTTTCCTGTTTAACCATCCCAGAGAATTCTTCTGCACAGGCAGGTAGTGCAGGTGCACCTTATCTCCCTTCTCTTTCCTCCATCTCAGTCTTCTTTTTCTATAGCTGTGTACTATTCCACTTAGCCTGTCCCCTGCTGTTGGCCACTGGGCGCGAGTCCAGTCTTTAACGTGACTTCCCTGACACATGGCAGCTCCCACCAGGACACCTGCAAGCCTCAGCGCTCCCAGGAGGGGGTGAGCAGGGATGAGCCTGCCACACTGCCCCACCATGACATGCGGTCATAGCACATCCCTGCCACGTGACAGCAGGAAAAGGGGTCACTCTGCCATTCTCATCTGCACTGATCTCATGTCAAGTGAGGACCCAGTGCCTTTTGCTTGGTGCTTCCTTCTCAGCAGGCTTGATTTCTTTCCCTTGTCACTTCCATGAGATTTTGTGCAGCAGAGGCATTAGCCCTTTGTGACACAAATCCTAAATACTTCTGGTGCATTTTTCCTTGGGTTTCACTTGTGGTCCTCCATGATGGGTAGTTTTTGTGTTTACATTCATCTCAATCTACTCCTGTGGGTTCCGGGTCTGTGCTGCGGGCAGCAAGGACACCCCAGTCCTTCCCAGACACCAGTGAGTCCCTGGTCAGAAAACCACCTTGGTGAGGAGTGTGTGTCACTTATCATGGACAGCATGGCTCAGTAAACAGGCAGTGCTGAGGCCACCACAGAAGGTAGATCCTGCACCCAGCCCAGGACCTGAGTGCTATTCAGGTTTCCTTTGTCCGCTTTCTCTCCTGGAAGGCAGCGTGACTGTCACTGGAGCCAGTCATGTCCACACCACAACACTGGTCCGTGCAGCCCCAGTCCTCTGAGGATGCTCCACAGCAGGCCTGGATTCACACGTCCCTTGCACTGCCAATTCTCTGATGCTCACTAACCCCCCTGGGCCCCCAGAGCCCCACAGCGGCTACATGCCACACCTGTGTGCTTCCTGCAGCGCAGCTGTGGTACTGTGACACCCCAAGTGGCCAAGGCCAGGAGCCAGGCTGCCCGCTACCGCCCCATCCCAGCACCACCCTCCTAGCCCGAGGCTGGGGACACCTGTGGTTCCCACTGGCACACCCTTCACCCCTCACTGCCGCCACGCTCCTGCCAGGCTCTTGCTAAGAGCATTTTATTGCCCCCTGGTTTTCATTATTAATGAAAAGGGACCAGAATGATCTTTCCTAAAGTTCAGAGAGTCTATAAAGACAAGAAGCTGAAATGCCATTTTACTCGTTTTGGAGATGTGTGATACAATTCTGTCTTGTGGCAAAATGAAGAGGAAAACTCGGATGGAAATGACTCTTCACTGCGTGGCTTCTGGGCAGGGCTCCCACAAATTCCCCAGAGGCCCTCCACTGGCCCCAGCCACCCCTCCACCTGGCTCATTCCCCTGCCCACTCTGGGGCTAGGTTCCGCAAGTCCTCAACAAAACTTGCCGGGGCCCAGAGCAGGGCTGCTGGGCAGCAGGCTGTCCCCCGTCTGTCTGAGCCGCACAAGTGCCAGGGTGGGCCCAGCTGGGTGGGAGGGAAGCAGGCAGCATGAGCTGCTGAAACGCTGCCGGGGCTCCCAATGCAACATCAGCCTGCAGCAGAGCAGGCACACAAAGGATGCAAGCCAGGGTCAGCGAGGCCAGGTCCCAGCCCCGCCAGGCCATCTGACTACAGGACCAGGAACAGTGACATAGCACCGTGCGGCGCCCCCGGGACTCACAGGACCAGGAACAGCGACACCGCACCACACAGCGCCCCTGGGACACACAGGACCAGGAACAGTGACACTGCACCATGCCCCCAGGACATAGAAACTAGCAGTTAGGACCCTAAAGCTTAGCAGTCAGCAGACTGAGGTCACAGCTCTGCCCCAGAGTCACCTCCCTGGTCTCCTGAAAGACAAGGGACAGTCGACTGTGGCAGTGACAGCTGCACACAACGGAGCTTTCTGGGATCATCAGGCCATGGGGGGAAACGCTCTTTAAAACTCCACGGCTCCCCTCACCTCCCGGGCAGCTCGGACTGGGAGGCCACAGTGGCACTGGCCAGGCCAGGGAGGAGGCTGCATCTCCACAGCTCCTTCACCACTCACAAAGCCCATGATGCTCAGCTTCTTGAACTTTTCTTTAATAATTTCTTTAACTTAGAGCTTCATCGATCAAGACATTCTCCTTAAGCAGATAAGAACAGATGGGCAGGGGAAAAGGCACGCATGGGGCTGGGAACTGCGACACCAGTGCAATGGGCAGTGAAGCCGAGCACCAGAAGCCACACCATGCTGAGACAGCGTGTCCTACTGTATGCTAGCTACCCATGGGCAAAATGTCACATCCTCAGCAGGGCTGGCAGCCTAACCTTGGGCAGGGCAGTGGCACTGGCAAGGCACTGTGGCCCCCTCCTCACTGCCCACAGTGGCGGCCCTAGCTCCTCAAAGCAGCCACCTTTGTTAGATGCCACTGAGACTCATACAGGAAGATGGCCCCTCTGCAGCGGCTCTCAGACAGAAGCCAGTCATGAATCAGTGCCTGCTATGGCATGGAGTGCCAGGCCCATGGAGGGGCCAGGTGGGGGGTAGGGTGGGGTATACTGTGGCTGTGGGTGCCCACAGGCCTCAGAAGGACTAAAGCACAGGGTGCAGAGACCAGAAGGAGGATGGTCTCTGTCTCTCCAGCAGATCACACTCAAAAGCATTATGTTAAGGACCCAAAGACCACACGCGTATGGCTCCACTTATACAAAATAGGTTGAAAGCAGAGACATGACAGCATGGGCTGGCAGTGAACAGAAAAAGAAACAGGGACAGCCTGGGCCAAAGGCTCAAGAAACTTGTCAGGGTGACCAAAGTGTTCCGTACTGTGACTGGACAGTGTTGATTATGAGTTAAATGAGTTACAACACATTTGTGCAACTCACTGAGTAGCACATTTAAAAAGTGATAATCCCTACTGCAAGTTGTATCTCAAAACTGCTAATTAAAAGAAATAAGAAGGATCCAGAAATATGAAACTACCATGTGGAGCAATTCCACTCCTAGGTAGTTCCCCAAGAGGGATGAAAACATATGCCCACCTCAGACTGCACACCAATGTTCTTAGCAGCAGGATTCCTATTAGCCAAAATAAGACATGCAGCTGATGGTGTGGCTCAGTGGCACAGTACTTTCCTGGCATGCATAAGGCCCCAGCATAAAACCAAACCAAAAGCCACAACACCTGAACACTGGACTGGTGGACAAAATAAAGTTTATCCACACAATGGAATACTACACAGCAATGAAAAGGTAAGGTGCTGATACGTGTATACATGGATGAACATCAAAATTACTATGTTAAGCAAAAGAAGCTGAGCTCAAGAGATCATGTAGTCTAAATTCTACTATCCAGAAATGTCCCAGAAAACATAAATGTACAATGATAGAAAATAGATTAGTGGTTCACTAGGATAGGAACAGGGATTAATAGTATACCGATCCAAAGGATCTTGGTAACTAAGGGGTGTGAAAGTACTCAAAAGCTGAACTATGGAACCATTTATGGTAAAATTCCTAAAAATCACCAACTTGCACAGTTGAAATGGAAGTTTTATGGTATATAACATACTTCAGTAGCTTTGTTTCTTAAATATTTTTTTAAAAAAACTATCTTAGTTACTTTTCTCATTGCTGAGACAAAATACTTGACACCTAAAATTAAAGGGGGGAAATCATTCTGTTGGGTCCTTTGCTCTTGGTTCTCAGCATAGATCTGGCTAAAAGCCCCAATGGTAGCAGTGCTACCACCTGTTTTAAAGTCATTTCTGTAAGATTAGCTAGTCTGCTGCCTTTAATCTTGGTCTTAGGCAATGTCTCTGGATAGGAGCAAAATGAAGACAACTTTCTGACAAGCCATAACACGCATCATCTGGAGCCCAGCAGCCAATGAAGTGTCTCCCAGCAGAAACCTCCCAAGCCTGTTCCTTACCAGCAGGATTCCTACCAGCTGTCTAGTCTTTTGAACTCTGACCAGAGTCTCCCATAGAGAACAGCCTAAAGCACTCCAGCTCTACTTTTTCAGCTAGCATACCCAAATCTTTCCAGCCAGTCTCAAAGGATTCCAAACCACATGGTATAATCAGAGCACCAACCCCACTTCTGGTACCAAATTCTGTCTACTTTCTTATTGCTGGGACAAAATACCTGACACCCAAGTTAAAAGGATGAAAGGTTTATTTAATTCACAGTTTGTGGAGGTTTCAATCCATAATCAGCTGGCTACAAGACAGGGTAGCTTGGCAGAGGGCCATCATGGAGAACAGTTCATGGTGACCGACTATAGCAAAGCAACAGGGGAGAGAAGACAAACCTCTTTTTGTCCCTCATATTGTATGCAGGCTACCTGCCTTAGGGCAGGTGGAGCACTCACACCCTTAATCCTAGCACTGGACCATGAATCAATCACAAACTCTAGATTTAGCCACCCTTGAAAAGCCCACACCCCCATAACTGCATGAGGATTTGGTAGGACATCTAGATATAAACCATAATAAAAATGGAGACTAGAAAAAAACTCATGGTTAACTGAAGTTTTATAAAAAGACAAGAAAACTCAATAGGGACAGTATAAAGTTTTGAAAATAAGGTACTGGCACAACAGGATCTCCACGGGGGGTGGGAATTAACCTTGGCTGTAACTTTTTTTTTTTTTTTTTTTTTGTCTTTTTGAGACAGGGTCTCGCTGTGCAGTTCGGGCAGGCCTTGAGCTCACTTTGTAGCCCAGGCTGGTCTCGAATTCACAACGATCCTCCTGCCTCAGCCTCCCGAGTGCTGGGATTACAGGCGTGAGCCACCACACCCAGCTTGGCTGTAACTTTATACCACACAGAAAATTAACTGGGTCTAGGATCACAGACTGGTCTCCACAGAAGGTAAAACTTGCAAAAGATGTAGCTCAGTGAGAAGCACACTCTTGACATGCACTAGGCCCTCAGTTTAATCCCCAGCTCCAGAAAACAATAAAACTAGCACCATGAAACTTCTCTTGAGAAGAAAACAGTAAAAAGTCTTTCTTTCTAATCCTGGAATAGGCAATGTCTTCTTAGATAGGCCATAAAACCCATGAATTATATGTAGATGAAAACAAAAGATAAATGCATGCCATCAAAATCTTTTGTTTTCTTTTCAAAGTGCAATATTAATAAACAAAAGACCTTTTATTCCCCCATCAAGGTGGCACCAAAAACAAAGATGGAAGCTCCTGCAGGACCCACAGCTGGTGCCAAAACAGGTCTGCACGTCCATCTGCTGGGGACTTGAATCCAGAACACACAAGGACCCTTTGTCAGGCAGTAAGAAACCAATACAGGGCAGGGAGTGGGAATGGCCATGCCACACAGGAAAGTGTGCACATGAGCCATGAGCACATAGAGGCCCACCCTGATTGGTCATCCCAGATCAGCAAGTCCAAGTCAATATGGGGCCTCAGGACCCACACACAGACACTGCTACAGCAAGAAGCACTGAGAACAGCAGCTGTTGGTAGGGAGCCAGAGTAACCAGAACTCTAACTGCTGGTAGGAAGGTAAAAGGGCCACTTTGGAAAATAGTTTAGCAGCTTCTTACAGAGTTAAACATACACTTTATATATAAAAACCAGCAATTCTGTGCCTAGGCACTCACCCAAGAGAAATGAAAGGATAGACAAAGAGTTGTACATGAACTGAGTGTGGTGGCTCTCGCCAGAATTCTGGGAAGCTGAGGCAGGAAGACTCCAAATTTGAGTCCTACCTGGGTAATTTAGCAGTTTATGGAGATTCAATCTCAAAAAATATAAAAAAGGACTGGGATGTATGTAGCTGAAGGTCCTGGGTTCAATCCCTAGTACCAAGGGGGGGGGGAGACTTACAGGCAAATGTTCACATGAATTATTTTTTTAATAGCTCAAAACAACAGAATCCATCAGCTGATACAGATAAACAGCGATACTGCCATGCAACAGACGTGGGTAAAAGAAAGTTCTGATACACACAGCAACTTGGAAGAATCTCAAGAACACTGTATTGGTAAAAGAAGCTGGTCACAAAGGAGTACACACACTATGATCCCATTTCTACCCACTTGAAACAAGAGTGCTCTCATAGTTAATAAGAGGAGGCTGAGCCATGGGTGCTCTGGAGGTAGGTTGGGGTGGGCTAACTGCGAGCAGGGCACAAAAAACTTTCTGGGGTGCTGGGAATGTGGTGCAGTGATGGTTAGATGGCTACATGGGAGTGCACGTGTGTCAAAACCCAAATAGTACAGTAACAGTGGGTACATTTCACTTTATGTAAATTATACCCCAAAAAAGCTGATCTAAAAAAATTAAAAGCCTGTTCAGATTTTTTCAAAAGAAATCCTAAATAAACCAATACTAATCAATGAAATTGAAGATGTAATTAAAAAGAAAAGCCTAAACCCTGATGGATTCACCACTGAATTCTACAAGAAATTTAGAGAAAACCTAACAACACTACTTCTCAAACTCTTTAATGAAACTGAAAGGGAAGCAATTTTCCCAAATTCATTCCTGGAAGCAAGCATTACCCTGATACCAAAACCAGAGAATTGACCTAACTAAGAAAGAGAATTACAGGACAATCTCCCTACTGAACATAGATGCAAAAATCCTTAATAAGATACTGGCGAACAGAATACAGCAAGATTCTATGCCATGATCAAGTGGGATTCATCCCAGGGATGCAGGGATGGTTCAACATACATAAATCAATAAATGTAATATTCCATATTAATACAGCCAATGAAAAAAACCATATGATCATCTCAATGGATGCAGAAAAAGCTTCTGACAAAGTTCAGCACCCATTCATGGTAAAAACACTACAGAAAATTGGAATAGATGGTCTTTATCTCCATCTGATAAAAGCCACCTACAACAAACCAACAGCCAACATCATACTAAATGGACAAAAACTGAAAAGTGTCTCTCTAAAATCAGGAACAAGACAAGGATGTCCACTGTCTCCACTCTTGTTCAACATAGTCCTGGAAACTTCAGCTGAAGCAATTAGACCAGAGAGAGAAATAAAAGGAATAAAGACAAAAAAAGAGGAAGAAAAATTATCATTATTTGCAGATGACATGATACTCTACATAGAAGACCCCAAAAATTCCACCAAAAGACCACTAGATTTAATAAGTAAATTTAGTAACATAGCTGGGTACAAAGTAAACACTCAAAAATCAACAGACTTGTTGAATATGAATAATAAACTCACTGAGAGAGAAATCAGGAAAACAGTATCTTTCACGATAGCATCCAAAAAAATGAAATACTTAGGAATTAATCTAACAAAGGATGTAAAAGACCTCTATATTGAAAACTACAGTACTAGGAGAAAGGAGATTGAAGTGGGTATTAGAAAAACGGAGAGATATCCTGTGCTTTCGCGTAGGGAGAACCAATATAGTGAAAATGGCCATACTTTGAAACTATCATACTGATTCAATGCAATCCCAATCAAAATTCCAACAGCATATCCCACAGAATTAGAGAAAACAACCCTAAAATTCAACTGGAACCAGAAGAGACCTAGAATAGCAAAGACAATCTTCCTGGGCAACAAAGACAAGACAAGGGGCATCGTAATCCCTGACTTGAAATTATACTATAAAGCTACTGTGATACAGAACAGTGTGCTAGTGACAAAAAAAAAAAAAAAAAGCACAGACCTGAAGATCAATGGAACAGATTAAAAGATGTAGAAACAACTCCAGACACACTAAGCCACCTTCTCTTTGAGGCCAAACTCATTCACTGGACAAAGGAGAGCCTCTTTAATAAATGGTGCTGGAAAAACTGGCTCTATACATGCCCAAGATTAAAGCTGGACCCATATCTTTCAGCAGGCACTAAGCTAAAATCAGAATGGATCAAAGATCTTAATATTAAAACAGGAACATTAAATGTGCTACAAGATAGATTAGATAAAACTGTTGAAGACACTGGTGTAGGCAAAGACTTCATGAACAAAATCCCAACTGTACAGGAATTATCACAGCAAATCAACAACTGGGATCTCATCTTATTGAAAAGCTTTTGCACAGCAAGAGAAGCCACTAAGAGAGTGAAGAGACAACCCACAATGTGGGGGAAAATGTTTGCCAGCTGTACCCTACACAAAGGATTACTATCAAGAATATATAAAGAACTAAAAAAAAAAAAAAATCAAACTTCCCAAATTTAAAGACCCAATCCAAAAAATGGGTATCTGAGATGAATATATATTTCTAAGATGAACAAATACAAATAGCAAGTAAATATGTGGAAAAAATGTTCAACATCACTGGTCATTTGAGAAATGCAAATTAAAACACTGAGATTCCACCTGAGCCCGGAAGGAATGGCTAATATCAAGAAATTAACCAATAACAAATGCTGGAGGGATTGTGGGGAAAAAGGAACCCTTTGTCACTGTTGGTGGGAGTGTAGACTAGTACAATCACTGTCAAAATCAGTGTGGAGGTTCCTCAAAAAAACGAAGACTAGAAGTCCCATTTGACCCAGCTATTCCCCTTCTGGGTATCTTCCCAAAAGAATTAAAAACATCATACCACAACAATATATATGCACCCATGCTCATAACAGCACAATTTGTAATTGCTAGATCTTGAAAAAAGCCCAAATGCCCATCGACTGAGGAATGGATAAAAAAGATGTGGTATTTTTATACAACAGTATACTACTCAGCCATAAAGAAGGATAATCTAGGAAACTTTTATAGATGCAACTTGAGACCATATTCATAAGTGAAATAAATCAAACATGTGTAAACACCGTATTGTCTCACTAGTGTGAGACACTGAAACGACATATGTATGTGTGTGTGTATATATATGTATATAAAAATAGTTAAGATAGTATACTACTGATTTCTCTGAATTCATTCATTGAAGAAGAAGATTTGTACTGGTAGTGTTTGGACAACTGAATACAGACGTCTTGTGCTCTGGGTGAATGATTTGGGAATGACTATGTACAGTGTACATACCACTGTTGCCCTGATTGATGTGTTTTGAAATTTTTTTTCTCTTTGAAATGAAATGGATTTTAAGCGTGGTTTAAGGGGGGGGGCATGGGTATATAGCTCAGTGGCACAAGTGGCTACCTGGCAAGCATGAAGTCATGAGTTCAATCCCCAATATCAAAAACAAAACAAAACTGCTTTGCAAAATGTATTCTGAAAGATCTGAGTCACACAGAAGAGTTTAATATTCATATGCTATGACAAAGAATAATAAAATTAGCAATTCTAAACCCACTTAATTTACCAGCCAAAATTTTCTGAAAGCCACTGTAGCTAGCATGTGGGTTATACCTAGCTGTTCTCCCAAAGCCTTGCAGCTGACTTACTGGTAGGAGGCGGGGTTGGGTAGGAGGAGGTGGTCACTGAGGGTGTGGTCTGGAGGGTTTTACTTCTTCACAGCTCCTCCCAACTTGCTCTGCTTCCTGTCCACCACATGGAGAGCAGCTTTCCTCCGCCAGACCCTTCCACTATGCTGTTCTTCCCTAAAGTCAGCCAACTATGAACTGAAACGTCTACAAACACTGAGCAGAAATAAACCTCTCCTCCTCTAAGTGGTGGGTTCATGTATTCTGTCCCGGTGACAAGTGAGCAACACAATCACCCTGAACTTAGTTTATCTGAGCTCAAACTTTCTGTGGGCTATAAAAAGCTGAGAAAATGCTCCTCCGGACAGTCCTGAGGAGGACTGCACTTCTCAGCCCTCCCTCCAGACAGGTATAGCCATGTGGCTGAGGGGGGTAAAGTGCAAGTCACATGGACAATTTCCAGGACATGGCCTCAAAAGACAGCTTGCCCTCTCCTTCTTTCTGTTCCTTCTCACTGGCACAAAGGCTGAGGAACAGCTAGAGGTAGGACAGGAAGGGACGACCAAAAGATGGGTGCCAGCCAGCTCTCAAGGATGTAGAGCACTGGGGAAGACTCTATGGCAGTGATAACAAACAGCCCGCAGAGGCACACGTGCCATGGGTCTGTCACCACTTCTCTAGGCCTCCGTGGTGGCTTGGATACCTTACATTTATGCCTTATCTTTCTTAGGTCCAGATACTTACGGACCCTCAAAGACAGTTTAGGTCCTAATCCCCCTAGAAGCCTTGCCTAGGAGTTCTGGAACTTCCCTTGTTTTTCCTAAATTCTGCGAGGGAATCTCTTCTCAACGTTCCCACCATCCAAGAGAGCATCTGTCGGCCCTTCCCCAGGCAACTGGCTCCTCTCTCATTTAACAGAGGCTCCTGGAGGCAAGGCTGGTCCTGGACTTCCTCTACAGCCTTCCCAGAATGGCCTGTGGGGGCTGAGGGCTGGGCATACAGAAGCTTCCACGATGCCAGCAGCCAGGGCCGCTGACCACACTAATGCTATTACAGGACAGTCTTGCGATTCTCAAGCACATTTGTACCACCACTTATCCATTCAAGCACCATTTCTAGAGCACCTGCTCAGTCAGAGCCTTAGGCCATTAAATTAAAAAAAAAAAAAAAGCCTCAGAACTCCCATTTAATGGGGAAGCCACTGAAATAAAATTTAAGTATAGTGTGGTAGGGAGCTGGGGCTGAGAGACATGGGAAGATGCCCACAGTTGACCCTGACCTGGACAAATAACATGGGGTGGCCAGAAAAGACAAGAAGGAGGGGCATGGTAACGAGTCAGGCTGGTACACAACACATATCTGCCCAAAGACACAAGCAATTTTAACACTGGTCCAAGGACATACAGTTACACAGGTAACAACTTCAAAACCATCAGGGGCCAGGTTCCCAAGTCTGTATCCCCCAAGAGGCTGGCGATGTGGCTGCCTCCCTTTGCTTCCGTGGCTCTGAACAGCATAGTGCTGGTCTGCACGTGCCCATCTGACGGTCTGCTCACCACAACTACAACTGCCACCCCGAGACTCTTGGGAGCGTCCCTGGGCTGCCTGGCCAGCACCGCCAGGCTGGCTTCCCTGCCTTTTCCCACCAGACTGGAGCAACCAGAGAGCACAGGGAGCACCCTCCTTTCACCCCTGCCCCTTGCCCATGACACGGGCAATTGTGCTCTGCCATGGAATCCCTGCCCTTGTCACCCGGCACTTCTACCACAGGTCCAAGAGCAATAGGGCCTTTCCGATCATAGACTAGAACCCCTAAACTGCTTCCTTTTATAAGCTTATGGTCTCAGGTATGAATCATGATAACTGAAAGATGACTAACACACTTTGTTAATCATTTCACCCCAGGGGTCCAGCACAGTGCCTGGCATACAGTATGTATTCAATAATAAATGCTAGCTCTTGGGCTAAGATAATCTGGATAAGTATACATTGCTGAACAGGGCTGTAAAATGAGCAAACTGAGAAAAGACTCACTCAAAAATCTCAAATCAAATGGCCCAAAGCCTTTGAGCAGCCTGAGACATTTACATCCTATTTTAGGAAAAGCAGATGAAACTCTGGGTCGGACTGTGAAGGGGTCCAAACTGTCTATCAAAGATGACAGCAGGGAACTAGTGAAGCCTAAGAAAGAAATTGCTGCCCTACCACATTCACTCTGACCTTTGCTTATATCTCAAAGCTCCTTGCTGCCTATCTCTTTGGGGGCAAAGAAGAATAATCAGCTGGGCACAAACCACTCAGGCTGCATTTAGCAGGTCTCTGTGTCCAGGACCAGGCTAGGGCTATGAAAACACTGGTTTCCCACTCAGAGTCAAACCAAAAGGAGAAACAGAGAACATCAAATCTCTCAAATCATGGCCTGACTTCTGAATTTTATCAGACTCTCTCTGAAGCTCTGAGAATTTGTTTATTCTCATACCAGGTGACACGATACTTCCTGAGTGTCAACCTCCTGCCACTTTCACAAAGCCTCCCTGACTCCCTAGCCACCTTAATTTTTCTCTTTCCTATAATCTTGTGGAATTTCTTATCTGTATAATTAATTTTGGCATTATATCACAATGTCTTACATTATTATCTTTTTCTTAAGAGTTTATCTTATCTTCCTCAGAGAGCTTGCAAGATTTTTGAAGATCACCTTTGAGTCTCTTATGTGACTGTGCTGAGCATCCATAGGGGCTTCATGAACACCAAGGAACTGAACTGGCACGGTTCTAGTAGGTCCTTCACTGACACTGGCGTCTCCCAACATCTCAAGGTCAACCACAGCCAACAAGAAGCACAGATATCAACAGAGGTCCCAGCAGCACACCTACCATCACGAGGTCAGCTCTGGGTCTGGACCCTGTGATCTGCAGTAGCAGCCCTCCAGAAGGGTCTCGGCGAAGCCACCCTCCCCTGTCGCAGGAGCACCTGGGCCTAGACCCAGGGAATCTCATTTTTTAGGCTTGGCTTGGAGCTAGAATGTCTTTAAAAAGCCAAAAAATGGGAAGGAAAAGGCTGCCAGGGACCACGATGTAAAATGGGCAGGAACACACATGAACAGAGCTCATAAATCCCTCCTGGATGCAGACAATGCTGGGGAGATAAGCATGCAGATTACACACCTAGTTCAGAAACTCCCCTGAGTTTGCTTGTAATTAAGGGGGTTAGAAAGGTAAAAAAAAATATATAAACCCAATTAATCATTTAAATATTTAAAGTCAGATTTTTTCCTCACTCCAGGATTAGTATATTTCATAACACCAGCAGTTGACAGCCCTGGTTTTTACTGGGGTTCATTTCAGAGCATGTTTAAACTAGTCAGATTGAGTGATGCTTCCAGCAACTAATCGCATGTCAAATAAAAGATATTTTATGTAATAAATTACTGCTACAAGTAATTCAAATGTCATTTATCAGTTTTATTATCAGTCAGGCAAAGTCTTGTTTCTCTATATTAATCAAAATCAAGCTTTTTTTTTTTTTTTGGAGCAGTTTTGACACCTCTTGGCAAAAGTACAGAAGTGAAGAGGCAGAGTCGCCCCCAAAGCTGAAAGGAGCACAGAGTAACGATGCTTAAAACACAAAGCTCCGAGGTGACAACTGGAAACTTCAGGTATTTAAGTGTGCCATTCCCAGGGTTTTTATACTAACGTCAGGCAGAACTGCGTCTCTGAGAAGGTGTATGTTATTTTTAGGGCCGGGAGACTCAGAAACCCTCCTACCTAAATACCTCCAGGGTGAGGCTTTTCCTCTGCGAGATCTGCAGTGTCTCCCTGACCTAACTTCCCTGCTGCCCACTCCATTCTTTTGCCTCTCTGGGAAAGACTGATGGCTTAACCCTTTGTGCCTCGCAAAGCAGAGAAGCCTGTGCCATTTTAGGCCAACTCTGGCCAACCAGAACAATTTGTTCTGAGGAAGAAGCTTCCAAGTAGCCAAGAGACCTGTTTGGTATTAAACCATGGCAGGAAACAGCTGGAACAGAACAGATGTGCATCTTAGAAAATTCTGCACCCCAGCTGCCACTGCCTATCCTCAAAAAATCCCATTAAACGGCTGGGCCTAGGGACACAACTCAGGAAAGAGGGTGGAAACTGCCTTTGCTCAAAAAGAAGCATATTAAAGTAGGTTTTCAGCCAAAAGCAAGCACAATAGGCTGAAACACTGTTGGCCAGGAAGGAGAAACAAGTCCCATGCTGACAAGTAGCAAGTAGTAATTCAGGAAAGGAGCAAGCGCAAACACAGGCCTGCTGGGGAAGCTCCAATCCTGTGTCCAAAGAGGTCAAAACGCCTTCCTTCCGGTTTCTCAGGCAAGGCACTGATAAGCAAGACACTGGTCACAGGAGCCCTGGCCTCACCCCCTCAGTTTTATCTTGAAAGCAAAAGAAGGAGACATCTAAATAACTGTGACACACACAGCAGGTACCAATCCAGACCCAGCCCTGCAGCCCAGACCTAGGGAAGGAAAGACCTCTGGGCTGCTGTGCCTGTCTGTTGCCAGCTGTGGCAGGACCACGCAAAAACCACTGAGAAGTGAAGAAAGATGGCTTCAGACTGTGTGATCAGGGACCAAAACGAATCTCTCATTTTAAAATACACCTTTCTAAACCTGGTATCTAACACTGCTACTGCATTTAAGGAAGAAAAAAAAAAAAAACTGAGACAGACAATTAAAATGAAGTCAATTACAGAAAAAACATTTTGAAAGATAATAGAGCTAAATGTTGAGTTACAATACAGCAACAAAATTGAGCTATTTTCCATAGCTCTGGAGTCAATTTTAACTTTTGTTGACTTTTTGTAAGTGGCTTGAAGAGGAGGTTCTAGCTGTATTTTAGAGGTACACGTTTATTAGCACATTCATTCCAACAGTAGTTTCCATTTAAAAAACAAAACCCTCTTGGGTCATGAGCTCATGTCATAATGAAAAGCCACACTCAGAGAGGACCTTCGCGCTGAGTGTGAAGCTCTCCAAATGGCTGCCACCTCCGGAATATGTCGGCATAGCCAGGCCAAGAGAGGCAGCAGAGGGAAGGCTGGCCTAGACCTCGGAATATTAACTTTAAACACTAAAATTGAGAGATGAGTGACTTCTGTGAGCAAAGGACAATGGACCTAGGAATCAGGTATTTGTGTGGGCGTTGAGAAACAGTTGCATTCAAAGCACTGGTGTAAGAAGATGGAAGCAGAAC
Source organism: Hydrochoerus hydrochaeris (assembly GCA_004027455.1). Taxonomy (NCBI): domain Eukaryota; kingdom Metazoa; phylum Chordata; class Mammalia; order Rodentia; family Hydrochaeridae; genus Hydrochoerus; species Hydrochoerus hydrochaeris. The sequence continues at coordinate 216,827 of PVLA01000880.1, read as the reverse complement.
CAATCCTAGCTTCACAATTTCTTGCACATGACCAAAATATTTGAAACAATACACTGCCTCATTTATTCTGGTCCTTTGCCTGACCTTGGTCATACTCTAAAAAGTTTGTGGAATTGGGCTGGGGATTTAGCTCAGCAGCATAAGTGCCTGCCTAGCAAGCACGAGGTTGTGAGTTCCATCCTCAGTATCGCAAAAAAAAAAAAGTTTGTGTAGCAGAAGCTTTGGATGTCTCTTTAGGAAAAATTCAAGAGCTTTCTTTTTGCTTTTTTGTTTTTTGTTTTTGGTACTGGGGATCAAACTCATGACTTCACAATTGTCAGGCAGGTGCTTATGCTGCTGAGCTAAATCCCCAGCCCCAACCCAAGAGCTTTCTGCTCAAAATGGGAGAAATCTAGCTTTTCCCCCAGTTGCTAGGTGCGGGAGGTGCAGAGCACTGCTCACAGCCTGAGTTCTGAACCCCAGCCTGCACAGTGCAGAAGCTGCAGTGGGTGACTTACTGCATGGCTGAGAAATGAGGTGGGGGGGCTGCAGAGGCACCACCTGCGTGGCTGGGCCGGAGGGTGCAGGCTCGTCAGCAGCAGTGCCCGACTGCTGGAAAGCCAGGTCGATCTCTTCATTGGTCAGCCCTGAGGAGAAGAGCACAGAACAGCAGGTGAGTACCTTTGGCTCATGGCCACGGCTGCAACAGAATTCACCACAAGAAAACGCCCATACAGGCACAGAGTGACTGTCATTGCAGGAAGCTGCCTTCCCGATTTGGATTCTCTGGAACCTCTCTCGGTTGCAATTTAACCTTAAGCGACAGAATATTAGCCTCAACACTGCTTCCAAATGTGGCTCATTCAATTTCCTTAATTTATCCTTGAGTTTATTGCTGCTTTTGAAGTCACTCTGTACTGCAATTCTCCATTCTTCCCCGAAAACAGATACCATCAACTGCAAATGTGGCTCATTTTAATCTGTAATGGTGTTAAAAAAAAAAAAGAGGGGAAAAAACTAACAATAATGCATGAAAACAGACAGGGAAACAAAAAACTAATTATTGGGTGAGACGACTAATTAGTCTAGATCGTTTCAGAAGACGGGAATAATTTGCTTTATTTTATGACAAATGCAGAAATAAAAAGAAAAATCAGGACTGACTGTGATTAGTATGAATGGGATATAGAATGTAAAGAAGAAAATAAAACAAGAAAACAGATCAAAACAAGGCCAGGCCCAAACTTTCAGATGATTATTGCTCTAGCCTATCATAGGCTGCCTAGATTGCCTTTGGCTAGTTTTTCTTTTCCTTTATTTATTTATTTATTTATTTTTAATTTCTCCCAACACTCTAACCCTCACTGCACATGGGACATCAGGAAATAGCAGGGCGCCATCTAAAGTGGCTGTGACACACACAGAGGATCTGCTACGGGGGGATGAAAGGCAAGTGAGAAGCCATGACAAGCTCATTTCTAGTGAGGACCCAGCTGGGATAGTTTCAGATAGACTGGGGATGCTGGCTCTTAAACAGAGGATGAGGGCACTTGCCAACCCACAGGCCAGAATAAAGTGTGGCACCCAGGCATGAGAAGAACTTCCTCGAAGGACCCACTCAGGAAGTGACGTGTGCACAAAAGCACTCTACCGTGCTGAGCGGGAAAAGCGGGTGGAAGGTCACTGCTAGTCTACAGGAGACATTCGGGCTGGTCCACACCGTTCCGGGAATCCCAATTTCCAGTGAGCTGTAACCCAGAGCTTTTAAACCAGGGCAGAGAGCTTTTCCACATCTGGTCGGCAGCTCTCCATTAGAGGCCCACAGCATGGTATACTTGCCCCTGGGGGTGGATGAAGTATGAGACGGTTCTGAGGATCAGCATCTTCAAAGCACCATGCCTCGCACTCTGTGCCTAGGGGCTAATAGATGGTGCACATTAATGCTTCAGAGTGAGGCTCAGCCCTGCACCACACTGGCGTGAGCTGACTACAACCAACCCTCAAAGTTTTCATGCACTACCATGACTGGTCGAGGGAGTGCCCAGACTACTCAGAAGGCCTTGGGCCCTTCCTCTCCTCCATGCTAAGTGGATGAGGTCTGTTCTCACTTAAAACTGTAGTGTTCCCCCCTCCTTCCCCACTTCACCACTCCACGGGGCTGGCTGGGGCAGGCAAGGCCACACTATTGCAGGTCTGAGGTGCCATGGGGGGCCCTGACAGCACTTACTCTCCTAGAGGAGATGAAAAAGCTCCAAAAGCATCCATCTTTAGTGCTTAGCAGCTTCTAAATACAAAAACTAAAGTTGAGTAGTCCAGGGCTGGACAGGGCACGCTCCTCCTCCCCGCCCCCAACTTCAAGCCTGCCAAGAGGGGCTGCTTTTCCCATCATTTCTCCTCCCAGTAGAGCAGGGACAGGACAGACAGAAAAGCCAGGCGCAGATGGAGCATCTCCTCAGAACTTGTGCTTCTCAGGCTGTTGCATGTGTGATGGCTGCAGATCGCTCCTCCTAAATAGGAAGGGGCACCCCTCTCAGAGCGCTGGGAGGAAGACATTGTCTTAACCAGTTTGGAAGCGGGCGCTAGAGAAGAAAGCAGCATCTGCGACGTCAGCACGGGCTGCCGGTCACTGGTACACCACGGAATACTATGAACCTGGTGGTTCGTGTGCCTTGTCAGCCGCTGGCTGCAAATGAGGATAATTTTCCCAAAAGGAGCATTCAGTTGCATTCTCATTTTCCCTTTTGGCTCTTTCAAATATAAACAAGTACTATAATGTTTAACACTGGGGAAATATACAGTAAGTTACAGGCTGTGCCGTGGCCCTGAGAGCTGGAGCTGGTTAAAGGAACAGGACTCCCTGCCCATTTTCCTGCCCCCTGACCCTGAGCTTTTACAGAGCCTATTTTCCTAATAAAAATGTTCCTTGCATTATCACAGCTGAGCCCACCAGTGAGGGCTCGGTTTAAAGGGCATCAGCACTTCCTTCTAAGCTCTTGTTTTTTAGACCTTATCATTTGATGCTCTTAAATTTACAATGGCTGGAATTCTGATATCCTTACTTCTCTGGGAGTCAGAGCTTTGATTTAGTTACAATAAGTGAGTCACTCTTGTTTTTTTAAAAAAGCGTTTTAACAATCTCACAAGACAACAACATTTTGAGCTAGAGTACTATCCTAGTCATTGCCCTCACTTCACAGATAAAAACCCAAAGTCCAAGAAGGGCAGAATCTCTGCCCCAAACCACACTTGTTCCGGAGAAGTCACACAGTGATCACCCCAGTCTGTGACTCGCTATCACACCACCAGGTGACAGATCCAGATCTCAACATTTTTGGCCTACCCTGTACAGTGCTGGCCACAGAACCCAGGGCCTCATACCCTAGGCAAACCTTCTACCCAGTGGTATCTCCAGCCCTTCCTGTGTTAAAATTGTAAGACAGGTCTCACTTACTCATTCAGAATAGCCTCTATCTCCTGAGTAGCTGGGATTATAGGCATGGGCCCACCACACCCAACCAGACCTATGTTTTAAATTTTCAGTTTTGTTAAAAAGGTTTAGAGAAGTATTGTATTACCTTCTCCCACTGCCATCTATCAGCAGGAGCCAATAAATAATGTTTGGGGTGATATCAAAATAACACAGTAACTTAACCCCTGGATCCTATCTGCAAAAGACACCTGGACCACTTTCTGAACAATACCAGAGTGACAAAGGTAGAGCGCCCTTGTCCCCATATTGTTCCATGATCCTAGCTCCATATCAGATCCAGGTGGCACTCACGGAAGGGCACTTCTGACCCTGATTGTCCTCTTCCTCTGGGGCATCTCTGGTTTAGGAGGACTGGCCAGTACCAGGACTTTGACAGGACTCAAGTGGTTCACTGGGGACCTGGAGAAGGGGCAGGCGGGGTCCTTCACCTTCCTCATAGCATGGGTAGCTGTCTGCCCAGCCATCAGCTCTTGGGCAGAAATGACCCCACCTTTTGGGATGTGGCGCTGCCATAGCACTCATACAAAGACATCCAGGTGTCCTAGTCCCATCTCTGCTGCCTACCCCTACTGAGATAAACAGTGCAGATCTTTGATTGAGACCTTGCAGAATCCAAAAGGTTAAAAGGAATAATAAAGGAAACTGCCAATTGTAAGTAAATTATATTTGGCTCTGAAGGCTGAGGCACAGGCTATATTATAAAAGGCATCTCTTTGCGTTGTTTACCATCACCCTGACTAATGCAGACCTTTTTTTGTTGTTGTTTTAAATAATCTCATGCAAATTAGACACACACACTTCCTTCCAGTTGATTGCTATCTGCAAGGAATAATCTAACCACAAAGGGACGGGAGCAATGGCTGAGGAGCAGAACAGAGTGATGGGAGCAGAGGGCTAGCTGTCCTGCGGCATGGGAACCTCCTCCCTTCCCGCACTTGCCAAAAGACTTTCTTTAGCTGCTGCCTTTGAAAAATTAGTCCATTTTAATAAAGCCTAAATTTTTCTCTGAGTTGGGTGTCATTTTGTATTACTTGATCCCACTAGCATTTAGCATTTGGATGGCCTTCCAGTAACTGCCCTTCTGCCATCAGTGATTTTCAAGTGCTACCAGCCACCCCAGCCCCAGTCTATGGCAGTGATAGAGAAAATGACCAAGAGAGTCCACCCAGTTACTCCACACTCACTGGTTTCAGCCAAGAGGAGGAGGAAGAGACAAGGGGCCCCATCCAGGTGAGTGGGCACTGGGTGCTGGGCCGCGACTGAGAGGCGCAGTACCACCTCACCTGCCAAAGCCACAGCTGCCTGATCCACAAAACCAAGAGCTCTCAACTCAAGCACTTCAAGAGAAAGAAGGTTTCAGGCACTCAGAATCTGGGTGACTGTTCTCTCAGTTCTCTGCAGTCAACTTCCAAAACCCCTGGGACACTTAGTTCCCTTTATCAGACTTGCACTGCCCCTGCAGACACTAGGGCCAAGGATTTCTCCTCCAGCACTTTCTCCAGGGTGGGCTGTTTTTAAAAGTACAAAACAAGCAAATGACATCTTATTGATCAATAAAGCCAGCTTTTACAGCCATCAGACCTGAATGCCTCAAGGTGGCCACACCTGCCTATTTTTATCCCCTAACAGATAAATCTGCTTGCTTTTTCTAAACGTTTCTGTTAAAATGCAAACAAGACCAAACTGACTGACTGTGAGTTGCACTCTGCGGGCTGCAAGCACTGTGGATGTGACACCCCAGGGTCCTTCCCATGACTCAGACCAAAACAGTAACTTTTTTTTGTAAGACTGGTTATGCCAAAGCCTCTCAGAACAAGGAACCTCAACATTCTCCCTAGTGACTGCTGAGCACTGTCCCGGGTTTGCTCCTATGCAGGTAAAACAAGACAGCAGGGTTCCGCCTCTTTCAGGTCAGACCATTAGAACAGAAGGGTTAGGAACAGTCTGAAAATATGAAAAGTAGTGAACACCTGACCCTAGCCCTCCTAGCTCATGCAGACAGTTTTATAACAAAACTGCAGAGATGGACAGTGAGGGAGAACACAGGCCCTGAGGCCCCAGGAAAGGGCAGCAGTTCCAGGCCGAGGACTTGAGCCATCTTCGTCCCATCCTCAGTCCCTCCATTTCCAGGACTTGGGCAGTTGGTCTGGGATGTGCAGAGACGGAGCAGGGGTCACCTCTCTGAGAACACAGCTAGTAATCTGCCTGGGCACACTCTGGGAGGAGATGAGGCAGAGAGGACAGCTGGCTAGAAACACGCCCCAAATTAAGAGAAAAATCAACTCTATCAGAAGAGCTTCTAGGGAGGGGAACGGGAAAAAGTATTTTTATTTTATTTTATTAACATTTTGTTAGAACAGTAGAGTACAATAAGGACTCTCAGAGCCTCTAAAAGTCGTTGGATGACCTGTAGACCCCTATTTCCCAGTGCCTTGTATAAAATTGAATTTTTTAAACATAAATTACACGTAATGACGACACTGTAAAAACTAACAGTAATGGAAAGCTGTGCTGTATTTCATTAGCCTGTATTATTCCGTGCCACCTGATCCAGCCGGGCCTTGTTTATGAGTTAGTGTGCTAGCAGATGCCGATGGAAGCATTTGCTTCGACCTTGCTCTTCTCATTGGGGCATGAAATTACGACGGCAGCACCTTGATATTACAGCCATAAATACAGTAAACTGCAAATTTAAGCCAACGGCTCCTATTGTCTCTGAACATAAAGCTGATCGGTATTTATTTAAAAGGAGAACAAAAAAATATTATATATCACCTTGTTTATGGGGCTGCCCCCACCCACTTTCTTATCCCCCTCCCCCAGGCCCCCAACCTGTCTAATTCACTTGGTTAAAATATTAAGCAAATAAGCCAAACATTTTCTTCTCCACTGATTAACTATCCCCAAGCAGTGGAAGCAGTTTTTGAGAAAACTAGTTCCAAGTATCATTAGCTTGGATGGAAGAGTTTTCATAGGAATTGGGTGGGGGGCAGGGCTGGCTCCCACCAACTTGATATTGATATATAAATTCCCAAATAGGACAGGAGACTGTGCGCTCTCCTTAAAGGAGGAAAGTTCAAACTATGGGAAAAAGTTGCTGATGACGCTCTGAAACTGAATGTCCTCTTACTATCCTTCCAAAAATCATTAGATAGAAATGCTATTTCAAAAAGCAGCAACACACTGCCTCCTGCCAACCAAGGAAAGAAAAAAAGACACCTAACCGAGTATAATTCTCATCTCAGCACAGAGTGCTCGCTGGAGGACCTCTTTTTAAAACTTGCACTGATTCCCTCCTTATACCAATGAACCATAAAGACGATAAAACCTTTAAATACATTAAATGTGGAAGAAAAATAAACACAAAGACAAAAGGACACTGGCTATCACCCAGCGTCAGCCCTAGTATAAATCACAGAGTAAAAAGCCAGTGCACAATGTATTTCACTGCCAGCTTAAGAGACACGAGGCCTGCGTACTGCACTCCAATCGGAAGGAGGCAGACCTGCTTTCCAAGAGGCAGACAGGTATGAAAAAGGGCTGCTCGGGAGGGCCATTTCAACAGGGAGCTAAACCCATATTTTGCAGGGAGGCTTTGCTCCAAAGCAGACCAGCGAGGGTCCTGGGCCTGGCGTCCAGCAGTACCGACCATACAGCCACGCCAGTCAGGTCCGAGTTTCTGTATGTCTGCTTTTGACAGGTTGTTCCACAAGCCAGATGTGCTCCCTTGAAGCCCTAAATTATACCAACCCCACCAGGCACTAAGCTTAGCTCCTTCCACAGAAGGAGGAAACTTTCCTATAAAATTTATGGTGCTTCTCTGGGGAGTAGTATAACTGGTGAACAAGACAGAAGCGAGCTGCCCCTCTGTGGAACACAAATTGAGATCTCTCTTATGAAAGCCTGGGAGGGGTTCCAATCAGCATCCATGATGTCTATTTTTAGATCTATACAGTCTAGAGGGTTTTTTTTCCTTTCCTTTTAATTCGTCTCTGCTAAATTAGAAATAAAAACAAAGAGGGGTTACTTGAGATATCTGATCATCAATTCCAGAGGATTAAATACTGTGGCCTATTACAGACTGAGTCTAAGCCAGCAGATCTTCAGCAACAGGCTGAGAAGCCGGTGCTTCCAGCCGTACACAGAGCAAGAACACGTCAGAGGGAGGCAACCGAGTCCCCACAGGCCCAGGGGATGCAGTCGGGAAGCACTGCAACTGACATGCCAGAGGCCTGGCAAACCGAGCACACGTTTATGCACACGTGGATAAGTCAAATGTGAACACTCCTGGCAATACTTTATTCCTGCTGCTGTTTCTAAGAGATAGGAAACGTTATTTTTAAACAACTCATCTTTAACCACTAAAGACATTTAGAACCAGAAGAAGAACTCAAGTTCACATGACCCATTCCCTTGTTTTTCTCTTCCTTTTTCTTTCCCCTTGGCCCCGCCCTGGCACACCCCAGAGGCAGAATTGGATGCCCCATCTGGGGAGCCCCATACTGTTCCACACCAGCAGGGGCAGCCTGGCAAGACTTCATCCTCTGCCACCTGACACAGCCAGCACATCTGTCAGTAAGTAAGTCTTAGAATGAAACCCTCAAAGAGAAGACGAACAAAAAGAACAGATGGAAAATGAGGAAACCCAGGTAACATGAGCTGTCTACATTGATCAACAGGCACTGAGTCACAGAGACAGGAGAAGTTCTGCGGTGCTACTGCTCAGTAGGGTGACAACAGACAATGCATATGTCAGCAAGCTAGAAGGACTTTGGACATTTTTACCACAAAATGATAAACATTTGAGGAGAGAGATGTTACCCTGATTTGAATGCTACACAACACATACTTGTACATGTATCAGAACATCACCTGCTACCCTATAAATATGAACTTTAGAAAGATTCACAAGCATGTATGTAGCCAAGTAAACTTGGCTAAATGTGCAGTTATTTTTTAAAAGAACATCCGTTCATACACACAAACACATGCATTTTGTTGTAGATATGCATAAAGGAAAGGAAACAGGTATCTATCAGTAACAGGTTGTGCATGGGGAGGGGCCAAGTGTCTGGGGCACAGAGACTGGAGGCTGACTTTTCTGTCTTTATGAATTTTGTTCCATGTGAGTGAATTTGATTCAAAGAGATTAAAATTTATTTTTAAGAACAAAGAAATAATTAGGGGAAACAAACCAACAAAACTTTGATCTTGAATGAAATGACAATGGTTATCCCCAATTCCTTCAGAGAAAAATCAAGACGGGAACAGATAACAGAGCCGAGCCCAGGAGCTGGGACGACGGTTTCTGATTTTTCACTTAACCCATGGTGGCTGTAGCCACAGCAGTCACAGACAAGGTGGCTTTTTAAAAATGTGCTTTTAAAAGGCAGACATCTGTTCTATTTGACACATCCTGGCTGCCCAAATGTTTCTCTCAGCTCTAAATATTTGCTTCACCAATGGAAATGTTTCCATCACTGCAACAAAACAAACATTTGCTTTGGGATGGAAGGGATGGGCATACGCCATTTCATATGTTTCTCGACACAGCCTGATTTGGGAAACAGCTCCACTGTGGGACACAAATCAAAGTGGCGATTTCTGTTCCTTAAAGAAAACCTTGTCACAAGACTTCAGTGCGCTACGTTGCTCTTCAGTCTCTCTACCAAGTGCCACAAATGTTCCTTCGGGGTTTTCTTTTACATCTTCAACCTTACATCTGTGATCAGAAGGTTTATTATTTGGCATTCAACTTACTTCCTAAAGTTTTAAACCATCAGGCTGCTATTAAGTTTTTTTCAAAGTCTTTGCACTAATCTGAGATGAACACATTAAAACACGCTCTGCCCAAATAGGTCAACACATAGATTATTTTGCCAGCACCTATTTGTTAATTCCAACACATGTAGTGCTGGCTGCCACCACCACCGTTATTAGCATAAATGTGTAGTACTCAACTAAATCCATAAACGTTTATTTTGTGGAACATGAGACAGCTAAGTCCCCATCCTCCTTGTCTGTTAAATAGGAACTTCCCTTAGGCCCCCAATTTCTTATATTGGACGAGTATTTAATCTACCTATTACAATATAATAGACAGACATTATTAATATCTAGCTGAGAACCAGGCTCAGGTTTCTGGGAGGCTAAGGCAGGAGGATCACTTGAACCCAGGAACTCAAGGCCATCCTGGGCAACTCTATCTCTAAACAAACAAAAAAGCCAAATATGACTAGAGAAGTGACTCTGTACCAAAGCACTTGCCTAGTTATGTGCCAGGCCCTGGATCTGATCCTCAAGATTGAAAAAAAGAAATAAAAGGATACATTTCCCCAGATAAATAAATATATATCGACTGCAGGAAACAGAGAACAAAGAGAAATATGGAAAAAGCAAAAATCATTCATTATCACTACTCTGTGCAGAGATATGTTACATGTGTTAAAGCCAGTGCCAGATGGCGCCTTAGGGATGTTTCACATTTTACCCTGTGCAGGCTGACAATGCAGTCTTCCCTGGGCAGGTGAGACGCCTCGCAGGACTGTGCAGGGCCTATGCAGGGGGCAGTGGTGCCCATGGCGTGGGGACCTTATCCTCCCACTTACAGCTGAGGAACTGAGGCGGACTACTGCAGTGGCAGCTCCTCACCGCCACCCCATGCTACATAAGAGAGCATGTTCTAGATCTTGCTCACGTCAAAAGGGAGCACTGGCTTCCCCAACCTCGAGAGTATCATTTAGATGTAGTGCTGAAGTTATGAAAACTGATTTTTTTTTTTGTACCAGGGATCGAACTCACAACTTTGCACTTGCCAGGCAGGTGCTGTGCCACTAAGCTAAATCCCTGGCTAAATGAGGACTGAATTTTGTTCAACTTAAAACAACTTTTAAACATGAGAACGAATGACCACCCCGTCAGGGTATGGTGAAGAACCAACTGAGACGCTGCTGGAAGACAGCTGGGCACTACACCTCCCGAGTTTAAAAACTGTTCGTACACTTTGGCTCCACAACTTTATTTTTAAGAATAATTAAGTAACATAGTATAAGACTTATGGACAAGGGCAGTTCATCAGCATATTTTATTAGCAAAAGCGTTAAACAATGGAATGTTGCAACAGGAATGATTAGACAAACCAGGACACATTTCAGTGATGTAACAGCCCTGTTCACATGAAGTTATGCAAAATGTGAGCAGATATGCAAAAATGCTTCATACATTAAGACATAAAAAGCAGATGGTATATTCATAGCATAATCTCGATTACATTTTTAAAAAAGAACAAAGGGAAGTAATAAAGTTGTGCCATTTAACACCTGATCCGGATTCAGCCTATACATGTTCAGGAAAGAGGGCTGGGAGAGTAGCCCAGCGGCCTTGGTTCCATCCTCAAACTGCGCAGTGCACAGTGGGAAGGCGCTCATTCCCTCCATGTGCCATGTCCCAAGTGAACAAGGGTGCAAGGCTTGAGCCTGCTAGCCTCCCCCATCACCTCATTCCCACCACTCCTGCCCTCTGAACACTGCAAAAGGAGGTTCCTCCCAAATTTCATATTTTCTTTTTTTTTTTCTTTCAAAAAAGGGTCTCACCAAGTCACAAATTTGCTAGGACTAAGCTTGAACTCGCGATCCTCTTGCCTCCCACAGTGCCAGGATTATGGCTGTGCACCACCACGCCCAGCCTTCTCCCGTATCTCTTGCTATCTCTATGCAAAGCCTACTGTTAACCCCAAGATCTATTTTCACGAAAGCAAAATGTGGCTATGTTGGGTTTATTGAGGGACAATATGCCAGTCTCCCAATAAGGGATTTTTTTTAAAATCATTGTGTTTTAAACTAATATTTAACTCTTTAGTGATCCATTTTTGGAATGCCTGTAACAACAGAATATAATGAAGTATCTTCTCTTCAAATTCTTGTTGCTTGAATTTTTCTCTAGGTAACATATATGAATTTCATGCAAAATTTCAAAAAATGGTAATCTTTGGCATAATTGGGTTAGTAGGTATATTCCCATAGTCAAAATTCTAAAGAGACAAAACAGTATATAGTGACACAAAGGTTTCCTGCCATTCATCCCTCTTGGTCACCCAGTTCTATCTTTCCAAGGCAACTGCTGCTACTGCTTTCTTCTATAAAAAGCACACACATACATACAGACACATGTGCGCACATATACATCTTATACAAATGCTAACATGATGTATATGCTGTTCTCTTTGCTATTTTAGTTAACATATCATGAAGAACACTCCATATCAGTATCTCTTTAGCGTTCCCTTGGTCTATTTAAGAACAGTATGTCTGTTGTTCCATTATATGGATGGACCATAATTTAGTAAACTTGTCCCCACTGAGCACCTATTTCTACACACAAAACTATGTGAAAGATCTTGTACGCGATTTACACGTGTGAGTGTGTCCCCAGGAATACACTCCTCCAGGTGCAGCTTTAATTATGCTAAGTGTTGATCAACTGCCCTCCTTCGTGCTGTTCACACTCAGAGACCCACCAGGGCATGTGTCCACCTCCCACAACCCTGTATACCTGAAGCTGCTGAGCTTTTCATCTTCCTCATGCTGAAACATTTCAAAAAAGAAACAATAAAGGTTTCATTGTAGTTTTATGTAGTTTTATTGGCACTGTATACACAAACATAAAAGCATCTTATAAGTTTATAGCTCAACAAGTTTTCCCATAGTAACAACACCAGTGTCACCTGGATTAATAAATAGAGTGACAGCTTCCAGGCGCACCCTTCTGTCACCTCCAGTCACCACCTCACTCCTAGTACCACAGGATGAGTTGGCTTGTTTGAACTTTACAGAAACAAAGTAGTAACAAATTGTTCCTTTTTATTGGTATGTTTGCAGCACAGACTGATCACAATTATGGTGGGGAGTTGGTGCCTGCACATAACACTCCTTAATTCTTCCTATCTCTCTTCCATCCCTAGCATTTCCTTCCCTCCCTGCTTCTTCCAACTATTAGTCCCCTTCCCATTTGCAAAACTACTTTCACCATGTTTCTTCTTCATTCTTTTTTTTTTGAAAAGGAAATGTTCTTTCATAAAGGGCTCCTTTTGCCCATCATGAGGTCTGTGGTTATCATCCACATTGCTGCCACAGCTGATTCATTCTCACGCCTGTACTGGATTCCTGCACAGAGTATGAGCCTCAACTTACCTGGCTGCTCTCTGGTCTGGACAATGTAGGGACCGTCAACATTCTGATTGTGCATTCCAGAGAGGCACTGCTGAATCCATTAACAAAACACACATCTGAACAGTTCTACCCGATACTGCCAGCAGTTGCCAAAATATAGCATTGCACCAGTTTGCTCTCCTACCAGCAATAAAGGGTTACAGCTGCCCCGCCCCAGGGAAGTTCTCAGTGTCTTCCCCTTTAGACTACTGCTGGCTGTGCAAGGCATCTCAGTCTGGTTTTAATCTGCATGTATTTGATGACTAATGAGGTTGAACACCTTTGGTTACCATTTTTATTAGGTACCTTGTTTTCTGCACATACAGAAAATCTGTTAATTATACTGCTAGGATCAACACTGGTTTGTGTTTATACTCCCAATTACCAAGAAAGTTGTTTAAAATTGCCAAGTATTATATGTTTGTCTAGTCCCCATTTCAGTACTGCCCATTTTTGCTTTATGTATATAGAACTATGTTGTTAGGTATGTACATATTTACAAATTTCAGTCTCCCTGGTGATTAATCATTTTTGCATTTCTCTCTAAAATGTCTTTATCTCTGCTGCTGGTCTGTGTGCAAGTACTAGTACATGCACACGTGTGTGTGTGTGTGTGTGTGTGTGCGCGCACATGTACTGGGGATTGAATCCAGGAATTCTGAACTGAGCTACATCCTTAGCCCTATTTGTGTGTGTGTGTGTTACTGGGGATTGAACCTAGGGACTTGTGCTTGCTAGGTAAGCACTCTATCACTGAGCTATATATCCCCAGCCAGTCCTTTTTTTCTTTTTTTTTTTTTTTGAAGCACCGTCTGTCTCCCTAAATTGCTAAGAAGTAATCCAGGCTTTGGTCAAACTTATGATTCTCCTGCTTCAGCCTCTAAGTGGGCTGAGATTACAGGTATATACCACCATTCTCAGCTTCTATATTTCTAGCTTCACTTTTAAGTCCTTTTAATCTGCTTTCATTAGTAGCTTTCTTTTGATTAGTGTTTGCATGGTGGATCTTTGTTCATCTTACTTTTAATCCTTCAGTGTCTTTCTATGAAAGATGCTTATGATGTAAGCAGCACTTAATGAAATTTAGCCTTTTTTAATGTAGTCTTGAAAAACTTTGTTTTTAATACTTAGTCCATTTACATTTAATATAAGCATTGAAATTTAGGGGTTTATAGCTTTCATTTTACAATTTGTTTTCTTTTGGTCTGTTTAATGCCTTCATTTCTTACCTATTAGCTTGTAGTCTATTAGCTGGTAGTTTAACACAGTTTCAATGGGTTTCTCTACTGCATGATCACTATCTTTTTTTTCTAATTATTAAATAGCTGGGAGAGATAACTTTGCTGTTTCATTTCTTCACTTTCTCTCTCTAGTTTTGGCACTCATTTTAAGAGCAAAAGGGGTCTGAGACTAAAGAGTTTCAGAACCAATGCCCTGGCCATCACAATACATCCTTCACTTACTAGAGTTTCACATAAACAATAAATTTAATGACTTTCCCAAAAATCTGGGCACTTAAAATACTCTCTTTTCATTCTTCCTTTTGTGGATTGGTGTGCATTTCAATTACAAAGTACCCTAAAATGCACAAGAGAGACCTTTTTTCTTTTTTGTGGTTTTTTAAAATAGGGTCTTACTATGTAGTTCAAGCTGGTCTCAAACTTGCAGTGATCTTCCTGCCTCAGCCTCCTAAGTGCTGCAATTGTAGATATACATCACCATGCCTGGCTTCCTTCAATTTTTTTTTTTTTTTTGCTTCCTTCACTTTTTAAAAATGTTCTATTGTGAAATAATTTTAGCAGAAAAGTTACAAGCACAGTACAAAGAATTCCCATATAGCTTTCATCCAGTTTCTTGAAGTTAAATTTAACATGTTTGCCTTATTATTTCCTATCAACCTACCTAATTAATCACTTCCCTGAACTGTCTGAGACTAAATTACAATGTCCCTTTCCTCTTGCTCCAGTACACATTTCCAGGTCTGGGTGGAGGTGGGGTGAGGGTGGTATCACACTCATACAGAACCACAATATAATTACCCACATCAAGAAGTTCAATGTTAAATGGATCCCTGAAGCTCACCCCCATGCTCTGAACTCAGTTCACATTATCTGCCCACTTGATTCCCCCACTTAGATGTTTAACAGATACAGTACTGTGAACCTAACACGTCTAACACTGAGTTTCCCACATCAAACTGCTCTATTCATGGTGGCTCATGTCTGTAATCCCAGCACTCAGGAGGCTGGGGTAGAAGGATTGCTGGGAGTTTGAGGCCAGCCTGGACTATAAAGTGAGTTCAAGGCCAGCCTGAACCGCATAGTGAGACTCTGTCTCAAAAAGGCATGCACATGCATGTGCACGCACACACACAACTGCTCTATTCCTGTTTAGTGGCAACTCCAAGCTTCTAGTCAAATAAGGACAAAAGCCTTACAGTCACCCTCAATTTCTACCCCTCTTTCATGCTCTAGTCCCAACCAATCAGGATATCCTATTGGATTTACTTTCAAAACCCAACCAGGGGTCTGAAGACTCCTCACCACTTGACACATCTCCCCTCTTCCACTCTGCCTCCTGCTGCCTGTTCTGACCACAGGAGACAGGGTGACCCTGCTAAAGCTTCAGTCACCTTCAATCATGTCTCTGCCTAAAACTCTGAGGGCTTCCCACTGTATTCAAAGCAAACCCCAAGTCATCAGCGGGATCTACACTGACACACACCCAGCTTCCTTGCAGTGATCTTGCCCCTCTCCCCTGCCCACCTGCCTGTGCCCTGCCTCCTTTCTGTTCCTGGAATTTGCCAGACACGAATCTTCTCTGGGCATGAGTTGTTCTCTTTTCCTAGAAGTCTTTCTCTCCAGAAATCTGTGTGGCTTGCTTCCTCTTTTTCAAGATTTTGCTCAAAATGTCACCTTAAAAGGGGCCTTTCCAGAACATTCCATTTAAAACTGTAACCTCCCAAGAACTCTGGTATTCTTACCCAATTTACTCTGTGTGTGCACTTTATTCATTCCTGCTATGTCATCTCAGCTCACCAGAGGTGGGGATTTGAGGCCACTTTTTTCACTATGTTCCTAGTACCTATAGCACCTCAGTTCTGACACCTATTTGGTGTTTAATTTAAAAAAAAAAAAAGGCAGAAAAAATAAACAAACAGAAATCCAAAATATACACGAAGTACTACAGCCTAGATTTTAGGAGGGGTGGTGAGGGCGTGGAGAAAGCCCAGGGCCCCAGCTGACCCTGATCCCTCCTTCTCTGTCCCTGAAGCATCTCTTCAGAAACTCCATGGGCCCGGAGGCAAGAATGAAAGCGTGAGCCTAAATTCACTCTGTGCTAAGCCGAGGACTTTATCTGTTGCCCGTGGGGCTCCAGAACCAGAGGATGTGAGTCTTCAGCCGCCATGCTCCTTCCACCCATCCAAGTAGCTTTCTCCTCAGGGCCAGTGGAGCCAGGATTGCTCTAGGTCACCTGCTCCACCACGGCTTCCTCTCACTGCACCGGCAAAAAGAGCACAAAGGGGGCACCTTCCACAGCAATCGCAATCTACAGAATATTCTTCTGGCTGTCAAACAGATTCCTCTGCAACCTGCCTTTCTCTGTCTGTCTGTCTGTCTGTCTCTCTTTCGTATGCTTTTCTAAGGGTTCTAATGTTGCTGAATGTGTTACCACTGCAGCCCTTAAAACCCTAAGACACTGACCAACTCCTAGTGTACACTCGCCGAGCAGGTGTTCACTACGTAAGCATCAATAAAGCATACTGGTGTTCATCAAATTACAGGTTTTTAATAAAAATCACATGCATTTGGTGACAATTCCCTTTTCTCCTTGACTTGTTATTTGTCATAAAACATTATCACTGTCAAGCGAGGTGTGGTGGCACATGCCTTTAAACCCAGTACTGGGGAAGCTGAGGCAGGAGGACCATTGCAAGTTCAAGACCCCAGCCTGGGCTACAAAGTGAGCTCAAGGCCAGCCTGAACTGCATAGCGAGACCCTGTCTCAAAAGAAAAGAAAGGGAAAAAAACTATCATTACTGTCACCAATAACACTTAATACTATTAAGTTTCAGCCTATGTGATATGACAGGAAATTAAATTTTGTTTATGAATTGGAAAGAATTTCACAAAGTAATCATTTACTGTAGATAATATAATTATGGATCTAGACAAATCAACTTAATCATAGCAAAGTCCACACAGATAATAAACATTAAAAATCAGGATCAAACTTTAGCATCATGTTATGGATTAAAAACTGGTGGTCAACTTAATGCCAGCTGACTTAAATCAGCAGGGCATTGAGCATAGATGTTCTACCTGAGTAAAGTTGTCAGCATAAATAAATGTGGAGAAGGAGAAGAGAGGCTTTGAGGCATTCTGGCATTGTGGGTTCCGCCTTGCTGTGTTGCCAGCATTGTGGCACTGTTGAGACACTGGTTCTCCTGGAGAAGCTCTGGTCCTCACATTGAGCATTGCTTCCTGGCTCCATCCTGCTTGGTCTCTAGGATGAACTCATCACGCTGGCTTCCTGGCATGTACTCCACTGTGCTTATCGTTGGAGGAGCTCGGGGCCTCTATGTCGCTAAGGATGGCTGTGGTGCTTTTCAGGACAGCCCTGGTCTTTGTTTTGAGTGTGACTTCTCGGCTCCAGCACAGAACCCTCAACCTACTGGCACAGTTCCTTCATCCCGCTGGCAAAGACTTTCTAGCTTCCACTGCTGACTTTTGGGCCTTCCCAGCACAGATCGGTAAAAGAGACTGGCTGAATATTTCTTGTGGGCTCTAGACCACCAGTTGGACTTGTGGGAGGGATTGTCATGGGCTCTGAGTCTTCATCTGGACTCATACAGGACATTGCTGTGGGATTTAGGCCCTTGGTTGAATATTCTATGTCTTTGATGTTGTGGATAAATTTCCTGCAGTTTCTTCTGTTAACTCTAGGGGACCATCATAAAATAATATTATAAACTCCATGTCCTGATTTTAATTCTTCTCCTCACAACCCTGACTACAACACATCACCAATAATTTTAAAAATAAAATAAATTCACAAGAGTCATGAGAAACACAAAATTACTGTAATAATCCCTAAGAATGCTAGTTCTATGTAAAAAAAATCTTGCAAAGAGAAATAAAAGAAGCCCAGAATAAAGGAAAAGTTCACTAGGAATGGTGATGCATGCCTAAAATCCCAGCACTCAGGAGGCTGAGGCAGACAGATGGCTGCAAGTTGGAGGCCAGTCTGGGCTGTATAGTAAGTTCAAGGCCAGACTGAATACATAGTGAAACCCTGTCTCAAATAAACAAAGTCAACCAGAATTCTAATCACTGAAACTTTTCTTTTGTCTTTACTATTCAGCAGTTTGACTATGATATACCTAGATGTAATTTTCTTTGTTTTCATCTTGCTTCTGAAGGCCTGGGGCAGTCAAGCATTGCCTAGCATGTGCAAGGCCCTGGCTTTAATCCCTAGAACACCTGCTCTCCCATATACATACAACCTTGCTTGTGGATGCCACTTTTCCTGGATTGCACTTGCGTCGTTCTGTTTTGCTCTGTTTTAAATTAAGATTGAAAATGTTTAATATAATATTTTTTCAAATATTTTTCTATTGCCTCATTTTTGTTTCCTTTTGGGGACTGAAATTACCCTATGATGATCAACATGATTTTATCACACGGCCCACTGGAGGCAATGGCCCTATCTCTTCCATTTTTTTCCCTCTATGTAATGCAATGCACTATGATTTAGATGAATTCTTCCTGCTTTTCTTCAAGTTCACTGATTCTTTCTCCTGTTATGTCTAATCTATTGTCAACCCCATCGATGACATTTCAGGGTCAGGCTTTGTTTTTCAGTTCTAAGATTTCCATTTGGTTCTTCTGTAATGTCAGTATCTTCACTGTACCCTCCCACCTCTTCACTTTTTTATCCATTTTTTCATGTAAATTATTTAACATGTTTTTTCATAATTCAAAGTTCATTAGTTTCTGAGTTCACTTATATTGATTAGCTTTTACATTAGTAGAGGATACAATTTCTGTTTCCTCCCCAGTCAAGAAATTTTTCATTTTGTACTGGACATTGTGAATGACCATTTGTAGAAGCTCTGGATTTTTTTAAAATTCAGTTTATTGGTGCATTTTAGGTATACATATTGATTACATTCATCACAGAGAATCTGTACCTGCATATCATATTATTTCTTTTTTTTCCATTCCCCTACCTTCCTTGACCTCTCATCCCTCCTTATTTATAAAAGGTTTGTTTCCTTTTTTTTTCTTTTCTCTTCTTTCCTTCCCCATCTTCCCTCTGTAATTCCACTTCTCATTTCAACCTATTTCACAATATCTATTACACATTTTAATTCTTATTTAAACTTTTGATTTCTCACACCAGAGAAACAATGTGATGTGTTCAATTTATTTCACTTAAAGAGTATGGTCTTAGGGTGCATCCATTTAGCTAGAATCTGCCTCACATTTATCCTTCTTTACAGCTGAGTAGTTCTCCACTGTATAAAGAAACCTCATCTTCTTTATGCATTCATTGGTTAACAGGCATTTGGATTTCCAAGATTTAGCTGTTACAAACTATGCTGCTATAAACAAGGGTGTGCATATATCACTGTGATATGATGCTTTAATTCACTCAGGAAGCTACCAAGAAGTAGAATAGCTGAGTCAAATGAAACCTTTAGTTTTAGGGGTCTTGTTTTGGTTTTGGTACCAGAAATCGAACTCACAACCTCACACTTGCCAGGCAGGTGCTCTGCTGCTGAACTATATCCCTGGCCCTAGTTTTAGTTTTTTTAAAGAACCTTCACTCTGATTTGCATAATGGTTGTACCAGTCTACACTCCCACCAACAACAGAGAAGGTTCTGAAGCTCTGGATTCTGTTTTCTTAAGAACTCAGCTTTTTTCTAGCTGCATGTAAGTCACTGGCAGATCACGCTGGTCTGGCACTGGCTCAGTTTTACGTTTGCTTGACTGACTGATTCATTCATTTTTCCACTGCTCCTAGGCCTGGGGAAAATGCCAGTCCTGAGAAATAGATTTGCCCCTAAAGAGTGGCCCTTTTGAGATTTCAAAGGAAAGATGTTTACTAAGCCCCCTCTAACCTGACAAGACTAGAGCTCCAAGCCAGATGTGGTAGTGCATGCTTGTAATCCCAACACTTAGATCACTGAGGCAGGAAAACGGTCTCAAATTTGAGGTTAGCCTGGGCTACATAGTGAATTCAAGGCCAGCCTGAACTACATTGAGACCTGGTCTCCGAAAAAGGAAAACAAAACCAAAAACAAAAAAGACTACAACTCCAAATCTGCCTGTTCTACAGTGGGAAGCTTCTGAAATGAATGCTGGTATCTGTGGCATCTTCCCTAGGGATGCATGGGCAGTTCAGAAGTGGGCATAGCACTTGAAGGGCGTTCGTATGCAGGGTTTGAAGTTACATACTGCACTGCCCTTGTCTTTCTTGGATTTTTCAGCCCAAGGTCCAGTCACTCTCAAAATCCATCTTCTCATTCCTCAAACTGTATCACATAGTTTTCTGCTTGGGTTCTATCTGCTAGTGCCTGATGGACGAGGGAGGGACTCAATAAAAAAAGCCGGACAGGTGATTCTCTGGGATTGGTTATTTTATTCAAAAATCAAATCCATCCCCAATTTGTATTTGCTTCTGGTAACTCTCTAGTGCTTCAAGAAATGTTTTTTAAAAATATTTTGCCCAAAATTTATATTTGATATTGGTAGGGATGTTATTCTCATAAAAGCTACTCCATCATTACTGAGAACCAGAATTCTAACTCTGAATGTTTTATAAAGAGAAGAACAAAGTGATCCTGGTTGTTATAGAGATTAAAATTGATAATAAAGACACAGCAACTAAAACACAGTAGCTTAGCTGGGTGTGGTGGTGCACACCTATAATCCCAGGGAGGCAAAGGCAGAAGGGTCACAAGTTCAACCCAGCCTGGGCAACTTGGTGACTTAGAGAAATTCTGCCTTAAAAAAATATTGAAAGAGCTGGAGATGTAGCTCAATGCAAAGGCCCTGGGTTCAATCCTCAGTCCTGGGGAGAGCGGGGAGAACAGTGGCTCTTGTGTAGGTCAATTAAAAAAAAAAAGTCATCCCTGAAAGAGAGTGACACATTAAAATTTAATATATAATAAAGGAAGCATAACAAACAAATGGGGAAAATGATTTATTCATTGAAGGACAGTCTTAGAAAAAGTATTGTTTGAAAGGAGCTTCACTTCATACCACTTCATAAATTTTAGGATTAAAGAGTTAAATATTAAAAAATAAACCATAAAACTATAATTAAAATATAAGTGACTATTTAACTTACACTAGAGTTCAGTGTTTATCAGCAAACTACTTATTCTTTCTCCTTAGTTTCCTTCTCAACTGTGAGAAGATAAAGAAAATAAAAAGAAAAAACTACCTCATAGAGTTTTTGTGATTAAATAAGGGCTTAGTTCACCCATTGCCCAACACATAATCAGCCTTCAGTAAATGTTTGCTATTACTGCAATTACTATTATTTAATAATTATGGAGAAAGAATCTCTTACCATAAAATAGGGGAAATATAAAAAGATAGCTATGATTGTGTGAAAATAATCAATTTTACATATTAAAAACATAAAAGGTAAGGAACAAATGGAAAAATGTTTGCAAACATGACAAACAATTAACATTCATAATATATAAAGGGCATTCAAAAAAAACCAGTGAGCACATCATTAATATCCCAGTAGAATATGGGGGTGGGAGGAAAGAGTTGAATAAACATTTCTAAGAAGAAATAAACATGTTTAAAAGTTCAGCTCTGTTTCTAACCAAATAAATGCAAATGAAAACAATCTGAGGAAGTGGTTTTGCTGCTGTTTACTAGTTTCCAGGACCAGACTCAAGGAGTGGTAAACTGAGACAGGGGCCCGCTCTCCTGGTGAGGGGACCAGTCTGCCCTGTCCAAAAAGCCATCACTGCACCCAGACCGTTAACAATCATACTTCCTCATCCCAGGCATCTATTTTGAGGGAGTGTTCAACTGTTATTCACCTTTGTTCCCCCTAATTTTTACACCTTTAAGAAACAAGAAATGAAAATAAGTGAAAGATTCTCAATGAGCTAGAAGAACATTAGAAAAACCCAAACAAGATCCATGCAAACAATTCTGTACCAGAGTGTTCTAAACTTTCCAAGTGGTCTGGGCATGGCAACACAGGCTCCTTATCCCAGCACTCACTCAGGAGGCAGAGAGACAGGAAGATTGCCGTGAGTTCAAGGCCAGCCTGGACTGTATACCTAGTGAGACTGTCTCAAGAATAAAAATTTTTCCCCAAGTGGCTACATTTTTTTCTTGCAGAATTTCTGATTGTAAGTTTTTGTTTTACTGTCTCATAGTCAAAGAAGGGGGACAATGTGACTTCTGACTTTTGGATTTTGAAATTTTCTGAGCAGCTAACTGACATAACTTTATAAATGTGTCACGGGCACGGACAAATTGAATGTTCCGTTTCTCTGCACAAAATTCCATAGATAAAACAAACTTCTTCATTATGTTATCTAGTTATTTCATATAATTTTTACTTGTTGATTTATTAAATTCTTAAGTATATTAATACCACCAACTACGTGGGTTTAAATTCTTTTCTTTTCCTAGTGGCTTTTGCTTTATATACGTTGATACAGTATTTTTAAATGCATAAAATTCCATACCATTACACATATCTTTTTGTGGAGTGAACTTCCTAATAGTAAAAAAAGGACTAATAATCTTTTTTGGGGGGGGGTACCAGGGATCAAACTCACAACCTTGCACTTGCCAGTCAAGTGCTTGAGCCACTAAGCTAAATCCCCAGCCCTCTTTCTAATAATCTTAACCTTCAATTTCTAATCCACCTAAAACTAATACCTATTGCCACTTCTGGCTGTTGGCTTGTTTTGTATTTATTTGCTCCCTGTACCTTGCTTATCCTTTGTTTTTAATTTTCCTACATTGCTTTGGCTTAAGTATGTCTCTCATTTATGCACAAAACTGGTCTGTATTTTTCCTTCCAGTTTTACTGGGCCTGAGATCTGTTCTTTAACAGGGGATTTCTCAAGCCGCATAAACAGATTTTGCATTTCCTGTCTCTTTTTGTTTTTTTTTTTCCTTGACCTTTGCTTATCTGATCTTTTTTCCCCCTCTCAATTTTTTTAAAATCCTGTTTTCCTAGAATCTATAGTAAGTAGCCCCGATTTTTAAAAGCTGAGCTAATACTCAGGATGAAATGTCCCAAAGCACCACAGCATTGAGTCTGTCCTGCGCGTGCCCTGCGTGACCCCCACAGTGCAGATGACCTAGGCACTACCAGTGCCCCAGACTGCTCACCCCCAATGTGGCCATGACTATGGCCATCAATATTCATTTTATCTATTCTCAGATATCATAAAAATAGATATTCCTTTTTTCTCTTTTTTGAGATAGGGTCTTGCTAGGTAGTTCAGACTGGCTTTGAACTCACAGAGATTGTCCTGCCTCAGTTTCCTGAGTGCAGGGATTACAGGTGTGCACCATCATACCCAGAAAAAATATATATTGTTTTATATCTGGCTTCCTTGACAGAATTTTTTAAGATTCAATCATGTAGTTCCACAGACCAGCAACGGACTCTTTTATCTTTCTACATAATATTCTCTGCAGTGTCTGTTCCCTGAGCTGCCTACTAGTCTGCTAAAGGCCCTTTCCCCCGCCCAGGTTTTGGCTACTTTAAATAAAGCTGCAAATCACACTCTTGTACATGTCTTTTTATAGACTGTGGCACTCATTTCTCCTGGGTTTATGTCTTGTAAAGAAACTGCTAAGTCACAGAACAAGCACCTAACTAGTGGGAGGCACCAGCAGTCTTGAGCAGCTGCAAATGAGGGCTGCAGCTGTTCTGCATTCTTGCCAGCACTTGGTATTCTCGGTCTTTCTCACTGAGTCACTCTGGTAGGTCTATACCAACGACCTGCTGAGGTTTAACTACCGTCCCTGCTGGCATCTTTTTACACTTATTAACCATCTGGAAATGTTCTTGCAATACAGCATCTATTCAAATCACTTGCACACCTTCAAAACTTAAATTATTTAGCTTTTTCTTGTTGATTTGTAGGAATTCTCTAAATATTCTAGACACAAGACATCTGTCAGATAATATGAACAGCTTTTTCCAAGCTATGGATGTTATTTTTGCTTTCTTACAGTCAGCTTCTCACAAATAAAAGTTTCAATTATGACATAGCATTTCTTTCTTTTATGGTTCATGGAATTAGTGACCTAATTGAGAAATATGTGCCAACTGAGAGGTCACAGAGCTGTTTTCCTGTGTGTTTCTGGAAGCTTCCAGGTGGATCTTCCTCATCTGTGTATGTTGTAAGGTAAGAACCAAGGTTCTTTTCAATACAGGAATCTGATTATTCCAAGCCTGTTTTCCAGAACAGTGCTGCCTCCTAGTAGGTCAATTACCCATCAGCACCACTGCCAGCTTCCAGAAGTGAACACTGCCCTGGAGGTAAATCAGGAAACCAGAAGTGTATCATCTCTGCACTGAGTGATTGCACTCAGTGTTTGGTGAAAACAAAACAATGATCTGAGGAAACAGCCAAGTCAAATCTAACTATATGCCATCTAACTGCACTAAAGTAATTAAAGGCTCCACATGCTGCTTCCACTTCTTTTTTCTTTTTTTTTTCTTCCTTTCAGAAGCGAGAACTAAGCCCAGGGTCTTCACACAGAGCTACAAGCCTAGTTCATTAAAAAAAAAAAAAAAAAAATATATATATATATATATATGGATTCAGTGGCTAAATAGCCCATGCTAGGATTGAACATGCAATGCTCCTGCTTCAGCCTCCCAGTACTGGGATTGAAGTTTTATGGCACCATTACCCAGCTTTGCTATTTCCAGTGTTACAGAGAACCTACGAACTGAAGATGATTGAAGGCAGGATCATGAAAACTCACTTCCTTTTTTATTTTTCTGATTATGAATATTCAAAAACTAAAAACAATTTTAAACTGTAACAATATACCTCGTGTAAAATCTACCAGGTAACCATTTTCAGGTCTACGGGTCAGCAGTATTAGATACTTCCACACTGCCACGCAACCATCGCCACCACCTGCATCCAGAACTCTACTCATCCTGCAGAACTGAAACTGAACTGACTCAAGACTCGACATCAATCCCTAACTCCTCGCCCTTGTCCTCTGGCAAACACATTCTGCTTTGTTTGAAAATATTTTTGTTTAAATACAGAAAAGTTCAAAGGAGCCAGAAGAGAAAAATCATCCACATTTCCATCATTCAGAAGCAATTACTACTAATTCTTGGAACATAAAAACTGAATCATTTATTAGCCAGAAGTTAAAGTTGTATACAAAGTGAGAATTGTGAATAACCAATATTATAGTGCTTTTAAATTCATTTGAGAAGCCTTCCAGTTTCACCTGGCACCTTGCACACAGACTTCTGATTAACTTTCCTCATTTCACCTATCTAAAAAAGCCTTGCTTTGGTGGAGGCAAATGCTCCTAAACAGCCTGCTTGCAGAGAGTTTGTCACCAGCCTATATGACATGGCAGGGAAGGCACAGAGCCTTTAAGGGGAGGAGCCCAGGGGAGGAGGTTAGGTCACTGTGAGTGAGTCCTTGGAGGAGACACTGGGAGCTAACCAAGCCTCTTTCCCTCTTTGCTTACAGGCTGCCGCAAGGTGGATGACTTCCTCTGCCATGCACCCCTGCCATGATGTACTGTCTTGCCATAGGCCCAAGGCAACAGGTTAGCTGACTAAAAACTCCAAAACTGTGGTCAAAAATAAATCTTTCCTCTTTTTAAGCTGAGGGCCTCTGGCATGTGTTATGGTAACTAAAAGCTGACCAACACAGGACTCAGGCCTGGACACTTTCCCTTCAGCTTTTCAGGACCTGTCTCAAACAATGGAAAGGCAAGGACCACCATACACTGAAGGGAAACCTTAAAAATGAAAAGTAGAACTCCAAAAAGTACAAGAAAGAAAGGAGAAATATAAATTCTATCAGGAACAGAAGATTAAAATACAATCAAAAATAAGAAAAGACAAGACAAGACAGATAGTCCTTATTTAACAACCTTCCTGTTTACCACTGTTCAGACTTACACCACACCACTCAAACTCGCTTTGGGACTTGACCCGCATTCAGACTGACAAGGCAGGAAAGTGAGTGGCACTGCGGCCTTATGGTAGCTACTTCTACAGTATAGGACTGTAAGTTTTGCTGGTTGTACTGTACAGTACAGTACTGTATAGCAGTAATATGTATACATTGCAGCAATGCATGTAAGACTTTATGCAAATAAAAGCAAAGTCATCAAGTTGGAGTTTTCTTTGACCAATTCTTTGTTCTGAATATTGTACTGTACATAGTACTATATATAACTCCTCATTTAGCAACCAATTCATTTAATGACTATGTTGGTCACTTTTCTCTCGTTGCTGAGACAAAATGCCTGACACCCAAAGTTGAAGGAGAAAAGGTTTATGTAGCTCGCAGTTTGTAGAGGTTTCAGAACATAATCAGCTGGCTCCAAGCCAGGATGGCATGGCAGTGGGGCAACAGTTCACTGTGGGGAAGACAGCAAAAGCAACAAGAGCAAAAAAGGAGGAGCGCAGAGAGAAAACTCTTTCTGTCCCTTATTTTGTATGTAGGCTACCCACCCTAGAATGGTGCAGCATTCATAGCCATAATCCCAGCATTGACCATGAATTCATCACAAATTCTAGGAGCCTGCCCCCATGTCTACATGAGGCTTTAGGGGGACAACCAGACTCAAACCATAACAATGACCTAGTTATGGGAACCGAGCTTGGTCGTTAACTGAGGAATGTCTGTAGTCATGCACAGAGAAAAAAGATGCTGCATCCATGAAATAATAGAATGCTGAAACAAATCATCAAAGAATCATCTTATAAATCAAAATGAAGAGCAAGAGTATCTGCAGAATTACTGGACAATGAAGATAAAGCAGAACAAAAAATGGAAAATAGGAAAAGTTTATTTTTAAAATAGTTGAAGTCTAACTCAGAACATCTATTGTATCATCCAGCTAACAAAGTCTAGGAAAAACAGGAGATAAAATACAAAGAGAGAATATTATTGAAGAAATAATACAAGCGCATCCTACAAAACTGAAGGACACAAACTTCTGAATGAAGAGGACTAGCAGATGTCCAGCACAATAAATGTAAAACAAACAAAAATAAACAAATAAAACATACCATTGTAAAATTTCAGAATATATAAAATAAAGGCAGGACATAAAGTTTTCAAAGGTAAATGAACAGTTCACCCAGAAAGGATCAGGAATCAGAATGGCCTCAGACTTCTCAGGAGCAAAACTGGAAAGTAGAAAACAATGGATTAGGTCATCAAAATCCAATTCTGAGGGGAAAAAATAGTCCATGCCAAGCATGGTGGCACACACCTGAAATCCCAGCACTGGAGAGGCTGAGGCAGGAGGATTGCTACAAGTTCAAGGCCACTCTGGGCTACAAAGTGAGTTCAAGGCCAGCCCAAACTGCATAACAGATACACTAAAGACATCTGGAAACATGTTAGATCTAAAAAGGTTTACCTCTCATGCACAGCTTCTCAGGAAGTCAATGACCTGTTCCACCACCCAAAGATGTGAACACATGGAAGCCAGAAAACAGGAAATGGACCACTGAGAGGGATAAGGGGACCCCCAGAGTTGTGGGGACAGGTTGACAATGGCACAGACCAATCTGGAGTGGGGGCACAAGTCTCCAGAAATGGGACCAAGAAATCAGTGACCTGATTCCTTTAATGCTGCCATCAGGAATTTTATATGTGATGGGGAGTTTGAGGATTAGTAATAGGAATATAGCTAAGCCATTTGCCCCCACTTGCAAATACACCTCATTATTAACCTTGTGAGAAAGAAAATATTACAAAAGAGAGAATACAATTATCCTATACTAGATGGTTCAGTTTGTGAAAAATATTAACATACTTTTCATGTTTATTATAAATCATGTTTATGATTTTACTAAAATATGAAACTGTTTTGGTACTGTAATGTTTAGATCCTAATAGTCAGCATATTAGTCATGTTTAGTATTTAACGCATGTTGTAAAATATATTTCCATGCTTTAATATAAACTAGATTTCCATGCTTTACTTCCATGTTTCTAAATACTCTCAAATTCATGATGGCTTGAGGACATGAACACAAAGAAACCATACTCATGGCTTTTCTGCTAACCACTCCATAAAATAATGGCATATGGAATCTGGTATACTAAAAAAATGTAATCAGGTGTGGTGGTGCACACCTGTGATCCCCTCACTGAGTAGGCTGAGGGAGGGGGATTGCTACAAGTGTGAAGCCAGCCTGAACTACAAAGTTGAGTTCAAGGCCAGCCTGAACTGCATTGTGAAATTTTGTCTCAAAAAGACTCACACACACCCCTAAAGAAGGTACTATAGTTGACTAAAATTCATGCTAATAATACAATAATGATTCACTACTACTCATAATTATATTTTACTATATTAAGAGATCAAAGAACAACTACTACATTATGTCTACAAATGATGAAGGGCCTCTTTGATATCCATTTTTAGTGAAAATTCTTAATAAAATGATTAACACAAATATTTCCTTATAGAACTAAGTATGGAAGGATACTTGTGTATATCTGATGTGCTAATGTCAATATCCAAAATAAGATGTAAAAGCACATTATTTAAAACCAAGAACAGTATAAGTATGTTCATGATCATCAGTTTTATTTGTCCCTGTACTGGAAGTATCACCAGATGCAATTAGACAAGAAAAGAAGTTACAGATACAAATAATGGAAAAGGGAAGATGAAAGTATTATTTCCAGACAGTACCTGAAAAACTACTGAAGATTAACCTACTGTAAATAATATAAGCATTTGGTTAGATATCTACATTCAAAATTAGTATGTAAAAACTGCCTTCAAGGGCTGGGGATTTAGTTCAGCAGCACGAGTGCCTGTCTGGCATGCACAATGTTGTGAGTTCAATTCCCAGTACCCC
Organism: Hydrochoerus hydrochaeris; assembly: GCA_004027455.1. Lineage (NCBI taxonomy): Eukaryota > Metazoa > Chordata > Mammalia > Rodentia > Hydrochaeridae > Hydrochoerus > Hydrochoerus hydrochaeris. Next base: position 188,043 of record PVLA01000880.1, on the reverse strand, counting down.
CCCAAAAAAAAAACTGCTTTCAAATTAGAAAACTACTTGGAAAACATACGGAAAAAGACAGATTCTATTCCAAGTAGCAACAAAAGGCATAAATTAGAAATAAATGTCCGAGGTCTATCTACAAGATGCTGAGAGAAATACAGAAAAACTGAGTAAGTGAAAATAATTACCTTTTTCTTCTAAAGGAAGTGTCAATATTATAAACATGTCATCTGTCCTAAATTAATCTATAAATTTAATACATTCCAATTTTAATAAATCGACAATCTTTTTCTTTTTTAACTCAGTAAATAAATTCTGAAAATTATAGAGGAAGTAATAAACATGAAGAGACAAGAAAATTCTGGATAACTGAAAAGATGAGAAGATTAATTCTAACGCACAATGAGACATGCAAGCTGATGTGAACTGGAACAAGAAAGACACAGCAAGTAAACCTCGAGGGGTCACAGTGACAGTAAGTTACCACAGGATGAGGTTTCCCTGCAAGCAGTAGAGGGATCTCCGTCTGGGGGCCGAAGTCAGTCCCTTGGTCTAGAGCCCCTCTGGGTTCAACTGCCAGCACCCAGACAGAAAATAAAATGAAGAGAAATTTTCAAACAAACAAAGCTAACATATATTATTAGAAGACCTCCTTCCATGAAATGAAATACTAAGGGAATTCTTCAGATAGAAGGAAAATGATCCTAGACAGGGGCACAGAAATTCAAGAATTTAGGAGAGCAAAGGAAAGAACAAATATAAATGAATACAACAGTATATAAATGTAACACAGTAACTTTTTAAAGTCTATGTAGTGCTAAACTGCGAAAACCTCCCAGTGACATGACAGGCAGAAAGAGAGTAAAGGGACCCGTGTCCAAGGTGCTGGCACTGCGGGCGCAATGAAGACCTTCCTTCCCATCGGGCTGTTGGGCTTCAAGTGTGCTGTCTCTCGCGAGGACGTGTGCCACAGCGGGCTGCTGGTAACAATGAAAGCTCTAAAAGGTTCCCATCACAGCAGTGGTGCACCAGCATTTTGGTCTCTAGACACCTTTGCGTTCTTATAAAGTATTAAGAGTCTCAAGAAATCTGTTACTTAAAACAAAAAGTTATGGAGAAGCACAGCACGAGTTAACATTGCTGTAAAGTTCTTTTACGTCGGGCTTCACAGAAGGTAACTGGAGCCGGGGAGGTGCAGACCTGTAATCCCCGCTACTCAGGAGGCTGAGGCAGGAGGCTGGCAAGTGTGAGGACAGCTTGGGCTACACAGTGAGGCTGTTTCGAAACGAAATAAAATTTAATGGCTGGAGATGTGTCTCAGTGATTAAGCACTTACCTAGCATGTTCAAGGTGCTGAGTTCAATTTCCAGTATCACATAAGTACACACACACCCACACATAAAAGACAACTAGCGTCTCATTTCTACTCCTGTATTAAAGCTGTCATGATGAAATAATACTTAAGCTAAAATACATGAAGAAAATATAGCCTAGCACAAACATGAAGTGGAAGAAGGAAAGTATTTTCTTTTACTTTTTAAAGAGTATTTCCATAGTTTTTTAAGACAATTATGGATATTTTTCGGTGGTACTACATCAAAACTCAGCAAGTGGTAGTTTCCAAGGGTTCATTGCAATATGGAGTCTGAAGTGCTATCAATAAACTTTTATACCCTATTACATTTAAATCCATTGGTCTATCTTGTACTTTGGATATTTTACCCATGGAATTTTTTTAAATTTTTAAAATTTATTTTTATTTTATTTTATTTTGGTCTTTTTGCAATAGGGTTTCACTATACAGTTGAGGCTGGTCTTGAACTTACTCTGTAACACAGGCTGGCCTCAAACTCACAGTGATTCTGCCTCAACCTCCCAAATGCTGGTATTATAGGCGTGTGCTACTCCACCTGGTAACTAATGGAATTTTGTAAAGTCAGATACTGGTCATAAAGAAAATACTGAGTTTCACTAATGTATGCAGCTCTCCCAAATACTGACATATTTCTTACTCCATATTTTAAAAGTGTAGTCATTTTTCAGCTACACAGATGCTAAAGCAAAAAGATCACAAGTCAGAGCCCAGTCTGGTCAATTAAGCAAGACCCCGTCTCAAAATAAAAGTATAGGGATGTAGCTTAGTAGTGAAATATACCTGAGTTCAATCTCTAATATCACTGAATGAATAAATGAAGCATACTCATTAATATTATTGTCAGAGTCAAGTACTAAGTCAAGTAAATCAAGTTTAACTGCTTAGCTCACAATGGTGTATATACATTTTCTAAAATTCAAATTTCATTTGATACATTTTGTTTTGGTTTTTGAGACAGGGTCTCACTATGTAGTATAGGCTGGCCTTGAACTAGCTTATGTAGCCCAGTCTGATCTCACATTCACAGCAATCCTCCTGCCTCATCCTCTCACGTGCTGGGATTATAGGCATGTGCCACAATGCCCGGTCTCAAATTTCATTCGAAAGCTCAAACTTTATTTTATTTAAATATTTATTTATTTTGAGTTGGTGTCTTACAATTTGGTCAGGCTGGTTTTAAACTCCTGCCTCAGCTTCCTGAGCAGTTGGGAGTGACAGGTAAGTACCACCATGTCTGGTTGCAATTTTTTTGTTTTTATTTTTGTTTTTTGAGACACAGTCTCACTGTATATCTCAGGTTGGCCTCAAATTCACAGCAGTCCTGCCTCAGCCCACCCAAGAGACAAATTTTATAACTGACAATAAATAATGTCAGTTGGTTTTCTTGATAATGACAAACCCAGTCTATTTTTGAGAAAATGCCTGCCAAGTACTGATGCTTGAATGATCACAGTTTCTCAATTACTCACTGGATAAAGATGGTACCCCAAGAAAAAGGGCACCAGTTCAAACCACCATGCATGTACTTTTCAAGACAACTGCTGTGCTTTGGCTCATGACAGAAGTGCTTCTGCAAACTTGCTGTTTTTTTCACACAGAATACTAAAATGATGGATACACAAGTGTAAAATTTCATAAAATTAGTAAGTTTTGCTCCTCAACAGAGAACAATTTTAAGTGAAGTGGGCTTTCACTGTTTTATCACACACATACATGAAGGGTTATGGTAAATGGTGGCAGTTTTATCTACCCCTGCTTTTGCATCATCACTGCCACACAGTGAGAAAGGCAAATAATGTCTTACTTCTGGTTATAAAAACTGCTTCACTGAGCATGGTGGTGTACATCTGTGATTCCAACAATCACGAGGCTGAGGCAGAAGGACTGCCATGAGTTTGAGGCCAGCCTGGGCTCTGAAGTAAGTTCAAGGCCAACCTGAACTACAAAGACCATGTTGCAAAATTTTTAAAAAATGAAAATAATTAAAGTTTTTAAAAACTGCAGACCTCTGGGCCTGTGGAAGGGGAATGAGGGGCTCCCAAGCTCCACAGACCCCACTTAGGAGATGCTCATCTAATCTAAAGACAAAAGAACTATAAAGAAATCTTACATTTTACAAAATAAGATATATGTTGGTAAGAATATCAGCTTGTAATTTTTTTTAAACTATCGTTTTTCGGGGGAGGGGTAGTGGGAATGGGATCTAGGGCCTTGTACACACAGGTGAGCACTTTAACAGAGCCGCCTCCCAGCCCGAAGCTACAGAACCCATTATGGAACCCAAAGGAGAAGCAGATCAAACATCGTGACCAAATTTTCATTGGGAGAAAAGATATAAATGTAGACTAAAGGGAAGGGATGCAAGGGAAAAGGGAAAAAAGGGATAAAATGGAAACAAAGCTTTGCGAATAAGAGGAAGAGGGGTTGAAGGGAGGGGAGGGGAATGAGAGGAAAAACAGACAAATGAAGATATATCATATATAGGTACAAATTCCCTATAATGAATGTGATCATTATGCATATCTAAACTGTACCAATAAATTTAATTATTAAAAAAGAGAAGTAAAAGCCCATGTCAAACATATATATATATATATATATATATATATATTTTATATACATATATTTATATTCACATATACTACATGACTACAGATAAACAAAAATCATGCACGTGTTTGTGGCTTTGTGTGCTAGGCAAGAGGAAGCAGCAGCAACACCCCAGAAGCAACGCTATAACCAGTGTCCAGATGCTGGCATCTAAGTGTTGCTTCCACTAAAAGAAATCTTGGAAAAACATCAGATTCTGGACATGGGGTACAGGCAATACACAGTGTACCTGAGACATTTTGTGCCAGGAAGCAAAGGAGCCACGTGAACAGATACCCAACGACCAAATCTGGAAAACCTGAGTACAGCTCTCCTTGGTCCAGTGTATATAATAATGCTCACACAAAAGTGAGAGTGACAGTCAGAGAGAAAAGATGAGACAGCCCTTTACAAAAAATACATAATAAATGTATGAAAAATAATACAGCTTTAAAAATCACACCCAAAGACACAGCCAATTAAAGAAAAGGATCGCCAACGGTTGCTAAAATCACTGAATAAAAGTTGTAAAAAGACAATATGATCTCAAAGAAGCACTTCTTAGACATTTGCTAATGAATCTTTACAATGGAGAGATCTGGCAGTCACCTCATTAACTAAACAAATGAGCATCACCAAGGGTGGACAGATCTGATACTTCTCTCCTCTTGGGTGGTAAGATAATAAGCAACAGCATTACTTGTTAAGCACGCTTCCCAAAAATGTTTAATCTTAATTCAGAATGTATAACCTTCAAAATGACAACTAAGCTGGCCTGATGGTACACTCCTGTAATTCCAGCACTCAGGAGGCTGAGGCAGGAGGATCACTGCAAATTCAAGACAAGCCTGGGCTACAAAGTGAGTTCAAGGTCAGCCTGAACTGCATAGAGAGACCCTGTCTCAAAAAGACCAAAAAAAGAGACAACTGATCTTAGCTCCTCAAAAACAGTCAAGGTCAAGTAAATTGAGGAATGGCAGAGTGCTCAGCATGACCCTGACTGTCCCCTGGAACTGACTACCAACCTGGGGTGTCCCTTGGAATCAAATGCAAAAGTTATTTTTGGGCAATTAGGAAATTTTAAATATAGGACACAGATCAGGATTTTATGAAATGGCTGTTAATTTTCTTCCTCACAGTAATGTGGTATGGTTATGTGAGAGAACATCCTTATTTGAAGAGATACATGCTGAAGTAATTAGAGCTGAAGTGCTATGATCTCCAACTTCTTCCTAAGCAGCCACAAAAGCGTGTATGCCCATACGAGTAGAGAGAAAGTCAATGTGGCAAAAGATAACTAAGAAATCAGACGAGCGCTATCTGGGTGCTGTGTCACAGCTCTGCTGAAGTCGGGACTGCTCAGTATGAGCAGTCTGACGAGACACCAGCTTGGGAAGCACAGCAGCAGATGGGAAGTGACGCAAAGTTCCTGTGCCAGGAGAAGACTTAAAGCAGAGTCAACCTCGTTGCCCAGTGGTAGTGCGCAGTGCAGACGAGAGGTGGTGGGATGGGAAGGCAACAACCCACCCTGCACCTGCCTGGCCTGAGAAAACCAGTGCCTCACCGCCTCTCCACTGCTACCTCTGTCACGGGATAGGACGACAGCAGCCTGGTGACAGAGACGCTGATGCTGTCGGGTGTCCTGTGAGAGGGAACCATCTGCAGGTCTGTGGGTTAATCACTTCCAAGTCCAGATTCACGTTCTGTGGACTGTTTCAGCCACACGCGTGCCCTTTCCTGCTCAGAGCTGATGTCCTCCGTAAGCAGCACTGCGGTGATGCTGGCCATGTCCCCAGCTCCCACGAGGCCCTCCCAGTGGTGGAGGCCCTGCTTCGCAGGAGTCTAGGTCACTCAAGTGTTTGCCAAGTGGCTCTGGAGTTATTCCCACTGACCTTTTCTGCTTGAGGAAACTGAAATAATGTTGACTTTCTCCTCTACGGTTTAAGGCAGTTATGAGCATGTCAAACAATTTTGGGCAAAGAATACTCGCCACAATAGGCAAGGTTCAGAATCTCCTGGAAAAGGAGGACTTGGGGAGTTTAGGGCTCACTATGACTGCTTCTTTTATATTCTCACACCCTTCATCTCCAACTTAATACTCCAAAGGGAAATGGTTGGCTGGATTATACCCATTTTACCTCTTTGAGAACTCATTTAACTAACACTGTTCTAGAAAATCTAGTTGAAATAATAACAAAGTCATGTAACATCGGAAAGGGGAAGAAAACATCTTCATGTGCTACACTACTGAGAAAACCTAAGAGAACCAATAAAAACAATTAGGACTATTAAAAGTATAAAAATACAATTTTTAAAACAGAAATCAACAGCTTTTCTAATTAACAAAGACTTGTGTAAAACTATAAATTCCAAAGCAACAATAAAAATTAAAAAATACTTAGGATTGAAGGAAATCTGTGGGAACTAGGCAGGAGCTGTGTAAAATCATCAATGAGGAACACATTTCACTTGAAAGATACGTCACATTCATGGATGGAAAGACTGCATTCTGCAAAGATGTCAATTCTCTCCAAGGTAATTTCTACGTTGAATATAATTATAATCAAAATTCAGAAGAGATTTTATTCTTTGATTGGCAGTGGGTGGGGGTGGGGTGGGATGAAGAAGGAGAAAGGAGATACCATGAAGTGATTCTAAAATGCCTTTAGACGTGTGCATGGGCCAGGGAAGCTAGGAATATTCTAAGGTACAACAGAGAAAGAATACAACTTATGCTAACAAATACAAGAAATAATAAATCTACACTAATAAAGACACTGCCATATTAGCCTAACAACAGACAGGTATGTCAAGCAATGAGAACAGAATGTCCCTAATCACACATCAGTATTATTTAAGAATTTCATGTATGAAAAAGTGACATGGTAAATGAGTGGGGAAAGAAATAAATTGTTCAATAAATGATGCTGGAACAACCAGGTTGGTCACCAGGAAAAATAGTTATATTCCCTGTTGCTCAGCTAACAGCAAAACAAATCCCATAAAAGAAAACTAAAACCATAAAATAAAAAAGGAGGCAAAGATTTTTATGCTCTTATAGTGTGAGAAAGGTTTTCTATATGTAACAGAATAAGATACCACAAGCCTGATGATCTCCAAGTTTAAAGCCAGCACTGGAGCACTCTGGCCTGTGGGGAGCTCCAGGGGAGTCCTTTTAAAGGGCAGTTTAGCACTGTACGTTAAAGGAAAACAAATCATTGTCTTCATCCCAGGATCAGCAACTCCAAAGATTTTTACCCTACAAAGGTAATCACAAAAGGAATACCTATTTCTTTTTTTTAAATAAAAAGTAATAAAAACAATGACAGAATTTCAAAACAATAACAGGAGATCGACATTGTTAACATATTGCATATTGTTATCTTCAAAATAGTTGTTTGGATTATAAGACATGGGCATGAACAATGAAAGGACAAAGCATTCTTTCCAATGAACAAAGATCAGCAGTATAGTGCTCTATCTTGTTTATATATAAAGACATACAATCTCATCCCTTTTTTCTTTTCTCCTTTCCCCTGTCCCAGCTGTTCCTTCCTTTTGAGCAGTTTCTTTCCCTTTCACTTTCAGCAGAATACCATGAAGTTTTTAAAACTGATGGCACAAATCTGTGTTTACAGATACGAGTCATGTCCAATTCATAGTATAAAGCAGGAAAAAGAAGGGCAAACCTCAGTGTAGGGATAAATGGGAAGAGAAAAATGGAGGAGGGGGTAACAGGATAGAAAAAGATCAAGAAATGTGAGACGCATTTATTAATCTACCAAAACAAATCTCACCATTTTAAAAATGTACTAATAAAAAATCAGTTAAAAAATACTCAGGAGGCTGAGGCAGGAGGATTGTTGTGAGTTCAAGGCCAGCCCGGGCTACAAAGTGAGCTCAAGGCCAACCTAAACAGCATAATGAGACCCTGTCTCAAAAAGATGGGGGAAAAAAAAAAGTATGCACTAGGGTGTATGTCATAAAGTGACAGAATATACATTTTAAGTGGAGGTATATGGAATTTTAAGGGAAGCAGTAGCATGAATATAATATTAGCTCTTACAGGTGAATAATGGAGTTAATTTTTGGCAGGATTATCAGAAATTTTAAAAATGGAAAATGATTATCATATTCAGAGATCCTAAAAAAACCCATTTCACTGAAAGAGAATGTGGATATAGGGGTTGAAAACTAAAGAAAGCAAAGACAATACTGAAGAGTTTTTGCATGACACATGACTACCTTGGAATGATCCAAATTTATGATATTAAGTGATAATACACTGGAATCCTATCAACAGGGTGATTTATAAACAACTCTGGGGTAGGACCCGACAGTCCCAAAAGAAGCAGGAGGAGGAGGGGTCTAAGCAGCCCCCAGCTCTGCACCCTCCCCTGGCCCCAGTCACAGACTTTTCTCGGCACCTCAGTCTCAAGGTCTATAAAATGGGAATAAAAACATTGGTTCAGTTATCACTGCCTCACTGGCCCCCAGAGGCCCCAAGGATTAATTAGCAGAGGTGTGTTGCTGTTCTGTTATTACTGAAAATTTTCCATAGGGCTCATCAGCTCTCTAAAGTTCTTAAGAAAAACTAAAGAAGTTTTGATGAAATGCCCCAAAGACAAGCAAGCCTGGTAATAGGGAGCTGGAGGAGAAACAGCCCAGCAACCTCCTCCCCTCGCCCCATCAGCGCCACACTGGGCCGCAGGGCTGCACCAGAGTTTCATCAGCACTCCCCCAGGATGAGGTCAGCACACGTGAAGGCCTTAGCCCTCCAGGGGACGATTATCACACTCTCACCAGCATCCCTGGGGCTCCTTATTAGTATAATAGAAACCCTTCATGCCACATACAGGCTGACAGAGACCATGAGCCTGAAACGGACACATATGTACAGGCAGCCCCCAGGCCCTGGTGAGGGCTACAGGAGCAGGTGTGCCTGGCTCCCCTTCGCCACACGTCAGCCTACCCTATGGAATCCTAATCCCCGCTGCCGTGCGCTGGGGACATCTAGGGAGAAGCTAGATGGAAGTGCTTCCAGAGGGCCAGCATATGAGCACAACTCCAGCCAGAAGCACAGGAAGACAAAACTGATGCCACCAAAGGGCACATAGGACACTGTTAATCCCTGTCATTCCGCATAAGTCCAAACACTGCATCAGGGCAGAGGAGAAACAGACAACAGCACGCAGGGGACACTGTGTGGAGGTCTCAGCAGCAGCCCCGAGCTGTCCCTTCCACCTGGCGGTCTGGGGCATGCCCAACCTGGCTCCTGAGTGCCAGCCCAGTAAGAGGCACAGCTCTGTCCTATGTGGCCTGGGCCATGCAACCCCTCAGAGCTACTCTGCCCCCTCTCCTGTGGCTTCCTCCCCATGTGTCATGCTGCCTCTCACATCTATTCCTGTCTGTCCCAGAGGGCCCAAGTGAAGCAAATTCTACCAAAATGATGCAATGCCCGGCACAGGTGAGTCCTGGACGCTCCTGAAAACCTAATGAACAGGCAACAGCAGCTCGTGTGCTCCTTGACAGCTCAGATGCTGATAAATATGCTCCCCAGGGTGCTGTTGGTAAACATGGGCACCTCACCCTCAAGGCCACAGGCACCAGGCACACTCTCCATCCTCCCTTCACACACACCTTGCTGGTGTACAGCTCTCACACCTCAAAAACAAATTATTTAACTATTCTCTTCCCCGAGGATTAGAACTCTAATTTCAAATACTCGGCTCCCTGGCTTGTCTTTCACATATGCAGAACATTCTGATAGGTTAAATGCTGCCATTTAATTACTGTAATGAGAGGTGCTTTTTTTGGGTTTCTGCAAACATTAATTTTTTTCCTCTCTTATTTTACACTGAAAATCATTTTTAACATGTGTTTCTCTAAAATATTCCCCTTCCTTCCTCTACTCCACATGCAGGGAAAGAGGAAGGCCCTTCAGATCAATGTCCTAAAGAATCACCAGAGGTTTGGGGTAACACCACTAAATGTCCGAGCCATTCATTTAAATTTTTCCGATGTTAAATTTTAATTAAAAAAAAAACACAGAGAAGAGAGGTGGAACTCCTCCAAAGTGGCAACCAAATGGCCTCCAGACAGAAAGGTCAAACAGTTGCTCTGGGGGTGGGGTCAGCCTTACACAAGGACAGGGGAGGGTTCCGGAGACATTGGTCACATGCGTTAAAGCACCCCTGAGGTAAGAAGGATACTATTTTCCATGGAAAGGCTGGACTCAGCTGAGTGGGAGGCCCACAGAAAAGAACCTTGCTTTCAAATATACTTTATTATTAAAAAGTACAACCTGTACACTTTTCAAAACTACAGATCGGAATTCATCACCAGCACAGGGCTACTCCTGGCCTGGTCTTTAGATCTGGAAGTTGCTGCGCCAACCACCCAAGGGCCGCAGCCGCTGGAAGGACGACCTTATGCAGCTGCACTGCTGAGAGCACTCTGAGATCGAGCTGGACCAGCAAAAACAGGAGGAGCTTAAAGGAGTGAAAAATGCTCCTCTCCGCGCCTCTGCAAGGTGACCTGGAATTAGCATCATGAAGTTCACCAACAGCGCGCGCCTGGGATTCCCCAGGAAGTCAGCAAATGGACACATCACCTTTTCCACCCTCGCTCCTTTTGGAGCTTCTGACCTTTAGGCTCTGTGGTGCGGCACCACACGTTGTACAACTCTGACGCCATCAGTGTCGGAGTAAAGGAATCAGAAAACCCCTCCGCTTCCAAAGAAATCAAGGTCAGGTAACTGTCACATCACACACTACTCAGGGAGGACCTGAAAACTGTTAGAACAGATCAGCAAACTGATTGACCATCACCAGACGTCAGTGCAAACACACATGGACATGACACAGAGGACAGACTTAGGGGACAGCACATAAGCAGATGACGGGGGAGAGAGGAGCTTTCCAGAAACTGAGTTTTCAGTGGAAGGGAGCGTAGCAGCCGTCTGCTGTCATAGTCCCCCTACTGTTGGCAGAAGAGGCAAAGTGACAAGGTTCATCTCAGAGAAATCATTTCCATATAAAATAACGCTTGCTTCACAAATGCCATCTTCTCTCTTCTGAGAGCCTCAAATTTCAAACCACTTAACAATGGCCAGGTGAAAGGAGTAAGCCTAACAGTCTCCCAGCGCAAGCCCCGCTGCATACATGCTCGGGGCAGGACAGGCACCTCAGGGCTTCTCCCTGCGCCTCCTTCCCACTCTCTGTGTCTGACCCTGGGCCCTTCTTATCCATAACCCTTCTTGCCTGCTGCCTAAGCCAACACCCTGGACAGCAGCCCTGGAGTCCTCCCTCTTCTTCACTCCTGGCCTGCATTCAGCCACCAGGTTCCAAATCTCCCTCTTCACTTTCTAACTCACCCTCCTCTCCATCCTCACAACTGTCCCATTCATTCATCAGTACCCCTCCTAAATGCCACCAATGTTTACAGAGACCTCTGAGACACTACTGACACATTACTATGCCACATAACATTTCTCAACGATTGCCCTGCTGTCCACATGACAAAAGCCCAAGGTCTTGTATGGTCTGATCCCTGTTCACTTCTCCTACTCAGCAGCCTTTTGCTGAGCAGCCTCACAAACTGTTCTCCCAGCATCCACTGCCTGGAAGAGAATCACAGCCTCACCCCAAATCTTAAAGACAATGTTAGCCTCCAGGAAAGCTTCCACAGGGCAACCTCCAAAAAGGAGCCCTCCTTAACCCTTTCTGGCTACTTCTCACCCACACAAACTGCCCACTCCCTCCTCTGCTTTTGCATGCGTATGCCCATAATATCACCTGTGACTGTGCCTATTTATGTAGATGGAACCCCACTCAACTACAACAATCAGATTATTTTTGAACCAAGTATGGTAGTGCACACCTGGGAGGTGCACTACCATACTGCGAGGCTGAGCCACGCAGATCACAAGTTTGAGCCCAGCCTGGGCAACTCGTCATTTAGCAGACCCTGTCTTAAAAAAAAAAAACTTACAAAGGGCTGGAGCTGGAGCTCAGTATGAAAGCCTTCAGTTCAATCCCCAGGACTGCTCCCTTAATCTTATTTGTGTATTCTTAGTGCTTAGCACGACTATTGGGACACGGAGAAAATGGTCACTTGGTAAGTGACTAGAATGAATGAACAGATAGGTTCCTACTGTATCAGACTGGCAGTCAGTGCTGAACTGCCTGGAACAGACAAGTTACACAAATGCACATGCAGTTATAGCTAATAAGACATTATGAAGAAGAAAACAGACTCGAGCAAATGATTCTAAAGGTAGATAATTTTTAAATGTTTATTTTTCATTTAATTGTATAGTTTAACTTTCTGATTGTGTTTCTGTTGAACTAACATTAAAACTAGCCTACATCCCTGCTTTAAACTGGTTGATGGGGGAGCAAGCTAAAGAATTAAAGGAAAACTGCTTTAAGAGGAAAGTTTTGCGATAAATCATTTACAAGTGAGTAGCTGAAAGCTGACTATACCCGTGTACTGTTGGTTCACCATGAAATCCTTTTAAACAAATACCTGCCATTCCCCCAAAACAAACACAGTAATTATATAAAGCCCTGTTAGTGCTCAGGCAGTGTCTGTGATACACATTCTGTGCCCTGGCACCACCTCTAACTAATCTTGGCCAGGTCTGCACTGCTGGGCAAGGCTTCCTAATGCACCGGCCTCCAGCGTGCCGAGTAATGACATCCAAGCTAATGGAGATGAGCTCTGCGTCATGGCGGTTCGACTCCTAAGAATGGATCTTAAAGGTGAGGCGCGGCCGGCTCAGGAAAAAGTCTATTTAATTTGTTTAACATCATAAAAAGGGACGTTTCCACATGGACAGCAAGGACATGAATATCGTGTGTGTGTGGCAGAATTATAAACGCATTTTTGGCGAAATTCAATAAAGCTGATTCTACTGCATAAGGTCAGCAATTTACTATAAAAAATGGTATGATTGCAATTTTTAATATAACCCATGTATTTGCTGCAAGATGCTCCAGAAGATTGTGTAATGTAACCATTCGACCTCTCCACAGAGCGGAGATCACCCTGTTTACCCTTCACTGTCCTGATAAAAGCATCCATACAGAACAACAAAGCTAACAGCATTTACTTAACAACCACACTCTGCAAGTCCAAAACTTCCACTTCTCAAACTCAAGAATGGAAGTCTGTGTTAGAGCCCTCCTAGAAAGCTGCAAAAAAATCCTCCAGAACAACAAACACCCACAATTAAATTCTTTTCTAGTCACGACAGTAAGAAGTGAAATGTAAAGAAAAGGTATGGATGGAATAAATAACCTCTATGTATGTATGACCGAGCATCTTGATTTTATTCCTAATAAGGTGATTCTTCAAGGAGAGCGCTCCAGCCCACGTGAGCAGACTACAAGTGAAACTGGACAACTCAGTGAGAAAGAAACAGGTCCCTACCTTGGGGGGTTCCTGGAAATCTGTGCCATCTGCATACTTTTGGGGGGAAATAACATAAGTTACCTCACAGATTAAATGAGTAATACATACAAGAATGCTTTTAAACTGTAGCAGAAATACCCACACCAGGGTTACTACCCGGGCTGTATCAGGTTTGCTCCTTCCTAAATGACAGGAACTCATCCCCAGCAGCTTCTCCAGACCCAGCCCCAGCCCTCTCTGGCACAGACTTGGGCCATGGCAGGAAACAGACCCGCGACTGGGAATGCTGGGTGAACAGAGCTGCACTAGTTCGGGCATGGAAGGAGAAATTCTAGATTGGGGGCAACATGAAATTTCAGCAGAACCAGGCTTCCTGCGACATCTCCACAAGGAGGCTGCACTGCGTCGCCCTCCTTTCTACTCGGCACACAGGCCACCGCAGCTTCCAGGTCCAAGTGAGGCTCCTCTGCTCCGTGCAGCCTTCTCACCTGTGGTCCCCTCTGCCCCATGCTCTTGTTCCCACACAGACACGGCACATTCTTCTGGGTTCAGCAACCTCTTCAGTACAAGCCGACCCCATTATTCTCATCAGGGCACCTGACTTCACTGTACTTCACCTGACTTCACTCCACCCCAGACCTCTGTCTGTTCTGTCCCCCATAACATCCTCAGTTCCAGGGTCACACTGTACCTTGTGAAACATGCACAGCCAAGATGTGTGGGCTGGTGTTGGGTGTGGATGGATGGATGGATGGATGGATGGATCGCTACGCAGTACAAATTTTTCAAAATCAAGTACTGAGATCTTGCAAAGAATAATATCATTTTCTGTTATTTCTACTTTAGTTCATAGCCCATTCTTTTCAGGACTAAGGAGAGCCTTTGATCAGGGGGGAAAAAAAGGTGAGTAAATATCTGAAATCATGGCGCTCCATATTTATTCTCTTTCATTTATATTCTGTGCAAATTATCTTCATCTGTGAGTTAAACTGATTTCCTAACTCTTCTTCAAACTCAACCTGTGTAATTCCAGCCAAGACCCTAAATTTTGCATTTAGAATAATGTAATTCACAATCCCATTTGTGACTCACAGAGCTAGGAAGGGTATGGCTTTGTTCTTTTTTAGTGTCAAACACTGTCAGTGGTAAAACATCTTTCCTTGTCAGTCAAGAGTACTGATGCAGCGTGAAGCCAAAAACAGGGTAGAAGAGAGTCCCATTTCTATGTACTTTAGGTTTCATTGAAAAGATGACATTTATGTGGTTGTGATATTTAATTTATCACACAAGGTCATGATGTTTTTTACTGAAATACCATGATATGGTAAACTTCAACTTTATGAATGAAAGCCTTTGCAATCATTTAACAAACTGAAAACTACACAAAATTTAAAGACCAATATCTTACTAAAGACAATCTATTCAACAATCTAATTATAGAAAGATTACTTTAAAGGGCTTTAAAACTAAAAAGAATAATTAACAGTAAGAGACAAGAACATTCCCAACTCCTGTGTCTGATGACAGGGGAGAACTCTGAGGAGATGAGCTCCTATCAGAATGATTTAGAAACCAAACACGGGTCCATTTAAAAGTTGGGAGGGAATTCAGCTCTTGGCACAACTTTTAAGTCTGCATGGGCCAGTAAAATGCAAAGAAGATAAAGCTAGTGGCTAACTGACCTAGCAAGCTTACATTGAAAAATAAATTTAAAATAAAAGCACAACAATGGGTGTGGTGACACATGCCTGTAAGGCCAATACCCAAAAGGCTAAGGTAAGAGGATCATCACAAGTTCAAGGCCAGCCTGAACTACATAACAAGACCCTGTCTCAAAAAATAGAAGCACATTATTTTATGCTTCATAGACAGATACAAAACCACACATATATACCAAGAGATAAATTTTTTTAAAGGCTCAAAAATGTTCAATATAACAATGGATTGGTAAATTAATGGAAGAGTTTCTCTAAAGTTAGTTTTTAAACTTTCTAATTACAGTCCAATCTACATAAAATATACTTCAGTAGAGACTGCCTTATGGTATACCTTATGTTAACTCTCAAAAATCCTTGCTTCCAACATTTTCAACAGTTCAAATAAACCCACATGTCATAGCACACCTTTAGTTAAAACTTCCTTCTCTACCCTTGACAGATAAATCTCCTTAAAACTCCCAGCCCTAAGTAAGGCCAGATAAGAGTGACTTTTTTTTTTTTAACCATCATCTCTGAAGTCCAAAGTGATACAGAATACATCAATATTTAGCTTTAAAAAAAACTAGAAAAATATCACATCTTTTAACAATTAAAAGCCCAATTTAGGCACCAATTCCCCCATGATAAATGTATTTACTATGTATCACAAAAGTACACTAATAAAAATTTTAAGGAAAAAATAACAGTTCCTCCCAAAATATAGTTGACTGCCAAAGTGCCCTTCTCCCACATGGACATAACTGGCTCTGTGTGGAGCAAAATGCTTCATTCCTCTTTCAGGCTGAAAATCCCAATCTCTCCATCTGCAGGTGAATATGCTGTATCTCCTAGCACTCTCTGTACCTCTCTTTAGGTACATCCTGGAGGCTGAAAAGCTAAAAGCTACTTTTCCCAGCCCGTGACAGCTGGAGTTCCGGGTTAAAGTTGGATTCACCGCATGGGTGCTCTCATTGGTGATCGGAAAAGTGGAAATGAGGCAACAGATCTTTGTTGTTTTTGACTGCTGCGAACATATAAGCAGAGAGGACAAGTAAGGAGTGTCCTGCTGCAGGGCTGACTCTGGCCTCCAGCTTCACTGGAGCCGAGGGACAATTTTTTTCTTTTTGGTGGTAGTGTACTAGGGATTGTATCCAGGGCCTTCCCACCCAGGCCCTTTTACTTACTTACTTACTTACTTACTTACTTATTTATTATTTTTTAAGGTCTTCCTAAGTTGCTGGCTCAAACTCTCCTTTTCTCTCAGCCTCCCAGAGTACTGCAATTACAGGTGTTCACCACCATACCCACCTTAAGTGGCAAGTGTGTGTGTGTGTGTGTGTGTGTGTGTGTGTATTTTAGTGGCACTGAGGACTGAACTCAGAGACTACAGGTGTGTACCACCATGCAATTTTAACAGGTGGGAGCCAAGCTCACATTCCAAGTCTTGTCACTGTTTTTCTTGGTGCCAGAAGACACTTGCAGTTGTGGCAGCAGCGACTTCCTGGTCCCTGGATCACAGCCAGGAAGGTGGCTCTCAAACTCTACAGCCCCAGTAGCCGCTCCAGACCCAGATGCTGCTGACTGGAGAACAGCAGCAACTCCCCCAGCAAGCTCACTTCTCATCATCTGAAGTTCTTCATTCCAGAGTCCCAGCCTCACACCTGCTGAGAGGGCCCTCTCAGGATGTGTGTGAGCTCTGACTGCGTTGCTGAATCCCACTCTGATCCAAATCCCTACTGTTTTACTAATGGAAAAGCTAACACCTGCATCTTCCTGTTTCCCAGGCTCAAAATGCTGGAGACTCACACACAATTGATAAGAATGTAAAATGGTATAACCACTTCCAAAACCTGTTTGGAAGTTTCTTAAAAAAGGTAAGCAGACTCTTCCCACATGACCCAGCCTTTCAATCCTAACCATCTGACCAACACAGAAGGAATTCTATATTCCTATAAACACTTATCTGAGAATATTTAAAACACTTATTAATATTCCCAAAATGGAAGCAACCCAAAGTCCATCAACAGGTGGATGGACAAAGTATCATCACTATCAAAGAATGAACTAGTGATACATATAACAGTGAGGATAAATCTCAAAATAATTACCTTGAATAAAAAAATCCAGGCCCCTCCCAAAAAAGAGTACATACTGTAGCATTCCATTTATACAAAATTCTAGAAAATACAAACTATAGAGACAGAAGGTGGAGCCATGCTTGCCTGAAATCTGGGGTTTCAGCAGTGATTATCTCAGTTATGACAACAGGTTCACAAATGTGTCTGTGTCCAATAATGCTACAACCTTGAGAATCATGCGCAAATATGTCCATTCCCCTCAAATACCCTATTCTGCAGTGAGGAGCCTATTTCTTCTGTGGTTCTGTCCTTCCTTTCCCAAAAGTCTGTGGTATAGGTCAAAATATCTTAATCAGAAATCAGAGGTCCTGCCAAGTATGGTGGTTCATGCTTGTAATCCCAGCATCAGGAGGCTGAGGCAGGAAGACTGCTATGTTTGAGGCCAGCCTGGGGTACAAGTGAGCTGAAGGCAGCCTGAACTATACAGTGAGAACTTGAGTCAAAAAAAAAAGAAAAAAGAAAAAAAAAGAGGAAGAGAAGAAGTAGTAGTAGCAGTCAGAGGGGTCCTAGTTCTATTTTTGCCACTAATTAGCTCTTCTTCACTTCTCTGAGCCTGTCTCCTCATCTGTGAAATAGAAGATAGGAACTTTTCTGAGACCCACTAAATCCTGTATTCATTTTTCAAAAAATATGTACAATCTGCTTACTAAGATTATAATTAAGAATGGTGCCCAACTGCAGCCTCAGCACTTGGGAGGCTGAGGCAGAAGGACTGCTATGAATTCAAGTCCACCTGGCTACACAGTGAGTTCGAGGTCAGTCTGGGCTACATGGTAAGACCCTGTCTTGAAGGGCTGGGGATTTAGTTCAATGGCATAAGCGCCTGCCTTGCAAGCATGCAGTCCTGAGTTCGATCACCGATACAAAAAAAAAAAGACCCTGTCTCGAAAAACCAACAAAGAAAGACAGACAGACAGACACAGAGACAGAGAGAGACACAGAGGAGGAGAGATGGAGAGAAGAAAATAGAAGGGGAGAGAAAGAAAGGAGGGAGAAGGGGGGGTGAGGAGGAATGAATGAGAATATAATGTGTGTTTCATGAAGAATAAAATTCCCTACGTGAAAATGCCATCATTTCCATTCCGTTTCCACTGCCCCCAGGCCAGCCCAAGCCCTCTGCGCCCCACAGCACACTTGGCAGCCCACTCTGGGGTGGGTGGCTGCTGCCAGGCCGAGGCACTTTAAGTACACAGCTCTAAGGTTCTCAGGGTCCTGACTGCTCACCAAGTGCCACCAACGGTGGTGTTTCTGATACTGGGCTCCGCCTCCAGCTCCTCCTCACAGCCTGGCCCGCCCACCCTGGGTCTCTTCTCCCAGCTTAGCTCACTGCACAAGTGAGCCCCACAGGAGCCTCTCCTGGCTCACAGCACCCCTCCTACTCGCCTCCATCCCGGCCTGGCCTCTCTCAATGTCAACCTCAGAACTGAGCTCTGATCACTCTGTTGAGTGGATATTACAAAGCTAAAGACAAAAGAAACCACCTAGAAACACTGCCCTCTAGTTGGTAAAGGGATAAATGTTACCAGTTCTGAAACTAGATGAATACTAGAGCTGAACAAAGGAATTACAGACTTAAAAAAAAAACCAAAAAATAAAAAACTGAGTTCCTCTTGAAAAACTTGTGATGCCAGCCACCCATTGCTTTAGCTGCCTTCATCCCTCAGCCTCTGAGGGCTGCTGGGCTGGGAGGCCTAAGATAAGACTGCTCCCCTATTGGAGACCATGGCACAGAGCACACTGTACCCTGGGCTCTCCATAGCCTGACCTGCTGACTTTGGGCTGGGGGACTGGTGCAGCCGGTGGGGAGGTGCGGCGGGCCCACTGATGAGCACTCAGACCCATTCCCACCTCCTTCTCATGGGCTTCCAGTACCAGGGAAGACAGGTGCTCCAGGGTCCTTTGTTTTGTGCCTGACAAAACAACATTTCACACAAAAAGTAGTGAGTAAAGTCTGACACCTCACCAATGGCCCAGGACACTAAAATATTGAAACACACACACACACACAACTAAGCTACCACTGGATATAGTAGCACAAGACTGCAATCTCAGCAACTCCAGAGGCTGAGACAGGAGAATGACAAATTAGAAGCCAGCCTAGACAACCTGGTGAGAACCTGTGTCCAAAGAAAGTGCTGTGTGTGTAACTCAGCGGCAGAGCACTCAGCTAGTATGCACAAGGCCCTTGGATTCCATTCCTAGCACTACCCAAGTACACGTAACAGTGTGGATACTTCATTTGAAAACAGCTCCGTTCCTTCAAGTTTCTGAAGCTTTCCATTTATCTGGATATTTACTTTGAATCAAAAATTAAATTTATGACCAAGGTACAGTTAGTAGCACACAGCTGTATTCCAGCTACTCCAGAGGCTGAGGCAGGAGGAACACTTATGGCCACAGTTTGAGATCAGCCTGGACAAAGTAGAAAAACCCTGTCTCAAAAACCAAAACCAAAATTAAACTTATAAACCTATATCCAATCAAAAAAGGAAGGATGGGGAAACTCTTAGAAAGAAAGCATTTTCCATGTAACCAATGACCAGACTGTCCTCTGCAAATACAAATCTGGGATAAGTGGTTATGGTAATTTGTCTTCCCTCCTCCCTACATATGTTATGTTTATATTAAAAACTGTCTCATTCATTTTCTGTGAAACATAATCTGATGACTTTTCCAAGAGAAACATCTTACAGCCTGCTCACCACACACGAAAGTGCTCTCTTAGCACTGTGTCTTAACCACGTGTTTTCAACCATGCACAAGCAAGAATATTCACCAGGGCATTGTTAGATACAGCAAAAAGACAGGAATTGGCCTCAGTCTCCACAAACGCGGGACTACTTTAAAAAGAAGTATAACACACATATATACTGGAATATTATACAGCCAACTAAAAGAATGACACAATTCTGTATATGATGATGTGAAATGGCTGCCAAGATGCAACATCCACTGTAAAGGCAAAGAAAGAACAGATAGAGCCAGGCAAGGTGGTGCACACCTGTAGTTAAGCTTAGCTGGGAGGCTGAGGCAGGGGATTGTAAGTTCAAGATCAGCCTGGGCAGCTTAACAAAACCCTGGCTCAAATTTTTAAAAAAAAAAAAAAAAAAAAAAACTTTTTTTACATTTTTAAGTGCTAGGAGTGGAGTTCTGTGGTGGAACCCTTGTCTAGCATGTATAATGCCTTGGGTTCCATCCTCAGCACCACCAAATAAAATAAGATAAAATAAAATAAGCTACCACTGTATTTAAAAAGTGTTAGTGCTTCCATAGAAGGAGTAATAAATATTAATATGCTTTTATATGGCTAGATTATCTCTGGAATGACGCATAAGAAACTGTTAACAGCAGCATCCTCTGGGAAAGAAAATGGAGTGGAACAGGATGAGAAGGAATATGATGTATTTTTTTCACTGTTTATCCTTGGCTGTTTGAATTTTTAGAACTATGCATCTTAGCTCCCCAAAAAATGAAAATCTCAATAGCACTAATTTACACAACCATGTCCCTTTCATCGCTTTACTTTTCTCTGTTGTGTTATTGCAGGCATGTAAGTTTAAGAAATTTCTTCACTTTCTTGGGAAACAGCAAAGTGACCGGGTGAACCAGGAGTGCCCAGACCCAGGCCCACAGCAGCTCATTCCTGGCACAGGGTGGCACGTGTCCATCCAGCACAGGTGAGCACAGGAACTGCAAGCTCAGCCGCCTTCCGGATGCGGGGTTACGGCGCATCGATTTCCTGCACTCAGCTGGCCTGGTTGCTTTCAGTCTCATCCTGGATGCTGAGAAAAATCTGCAGAGTTCAAGACAAGTTTGAATAACAACAGAAGCAGGAAAATTGATAGGGGGAACCAGTCAGTGTGATGAATAGGCTGGGCCAGAACAGCAGGTGATGGATATGCAGATGCAAGACTGGCAGGGAAGGAAGACGGTCCACGCACAACAGATGGGTGAAGATGCTCAATCATCCTCAGGAACAAGCGCGGCTGCCACACAGCCCTGGCTGCTCGGCCTGAACTCCTCACTCACCTCAGGACGCAGCCCCCACCCCAGGGGCTCTGGGCATCTGCCCCACACAGGGTGAGGCCTGGGTAGGAGCAGGAAGTAGGGGGAAAAGGCTGCCCTACTGCAAGCTGGACTTCAGGCCAACTGCCAGTGGCCTTTCTCTTACTTGCCCCCTTCCTGCAGCTCCAAAGCCAAGCCCACTTTGTCTGTCTGGGCAGCTCACTTTCCCAAGAAGGGTTTTTAGGACCAGAGTGACCTGTTTTCCCAGGCTGAGGGGCAATACAGGTAGTTCAGTGTAAAACCAGACAGCCCTGGGCAAACTACAATTGTCAGCCATGCACTTCTTGCCCACTGGCCTCTCTATTTCTTCTTCTTCGGAGTCAGTGACAGAGATCCTACACCAGTGATGCCGAACCTTTTATTGCTTTCAATGATAATAAACAGCCAGCTGTGGTACATGCCATAGATCACCACCACTGTACTAGACCAACCTGTGTGGGCCAAACTCACAGCTGAAGTGAACTCCTTGGGTAAGCGTACTTTCCTCTCATGCATCTAAGACTAACAGATAAGAACAAAACAAAGCAAAAAAGAACTCACTCTACTGCTTTCTCTCAGAATGGGTATGTGTTTTAAAATGCCCTTGATAAGCTGGGCCTCACAGTGCATACCTATAATCATAGTACTCTGAGAGGCTGAAGCAGTAGGATAGCAAGTTCAAGTTCAGCCCAGACAACTTAGCAATTTAGCAAAGCCTTGTCTCAAAATGTAGAATGAAAAAGGGGCTGGGGATGTTGCAGCTCAGTATCAAGACCCTAGGTTCAATTCTGAGTATGAAAAAAGAAAAGAAAAGAAAAGAAAAGAAAAGAAAAGAAAAGAAAAGAAAAGAAAAGAAAAGGTGGGGGGTGCGTGATATACCGGGTCCAATTACTCTAGCAAACATAGGCATCAATCTAACTAAATCTTGAAGTCATAATCCAGGTCTTGTTAACAAAGACTCAGGAGGGCCAGACAGCCCCTCACAGGGCCAACACCACTCCTTCCAGCTCAGCCACAGGAACTGCGGGGAAGAGGAAAAGGCCTCAGTCCGGCAAGGGGTGGCTCTGGCAAGATGTGCGCCCCCTGCCCCCAAGCTATCTGCTGGACCCCAGCCCCAGGAACAAAAGCTTCGGAAAAAGACTTCTGGCTTCACTAAGACAGTTAAAGAATTAATTATAAAGTAAAGCTGAGGGAGAAAATTAATTTTAGAAACACAAGAGGTTACTTTTTTTTTCCTGGAGGTGGGGGAGGAAACACAGTTATTTTCGTTTTTATCCTGGGGGCACAAGCTGGGAGCTGTCCAGTCGATAACCTGGCCATCAGAACAAGGTTTGTAATTAAAAGGTCAGTGACCTGGAAAGCCAGGGCCCCACTCCCAGAGCTTCTCAGTAATGACGGAGCTATTAAATTAAGACTGTTATGAAATCAATGCTAAAAAAGCTTTCATGGTAACGAGATTCCATTCAAGGACATGCAAACTACCTCATGAAATAGATGTAAATGATTTTTAAAAAAAAAAAAGAAAAGTAATAAAAGAGAGTTAAATTGAAATCTGTGTAAGAATTTACTCCCCCTTAAACTACTCCGGTGAGAAAAGTCCTTCACCTCTACCCCAATCCCAAGGTTGGGCCCACCAGGCTTCTTCCTCGAGTTCAGTTCCAGCAAGGGGGCAGTTTTGCTATGGGGCTCCACTTCCAGGAACAGAGAAGAAAGGTAAGATCCAGTTTCACTTTTTAGAATGAGAAAGCAGCCGTGTGTTTTAGTTAGTTTTCCCCTTTTCCATTCCCATCCCTCACCCCGTGACCATTTATTAGATGCAAGTGAAAAGAGCCCTTTACTTATATACTTCGGAAGAGCACAGTAAGTAAAAGTGTCAGCCAGCACCACCCTGGCCCCACTCTACAGGATTATGCAGAAAAACACAGATGCTCATTTTTTTCTAGAAGCCTGCTTTGCCATGGATTATGGTAGGAGCAGTCAACAGACAACTCTATCCCCTGCCCTACTCATCCTCCTTCTGCCCCTGCAAACAGACATCACTTTTACCCATTTGTACTCAGCCTGCTAAACATGTCTGGAAGCAGACTGCATCCCACATTTTGTGGTTGGAGAAGGTGTCAAATTAACCTAAGTCTACTGACAATTTCCAAGCCTCTAACTTTCTATGCTGATTCCAGTGCTGTTTTTCAGTTACTCTAGCTTGCTGGATTGCAGCCTGATTACAGCCCCAGATACGATGCCTGCCTGGC
The DNA here is from genome assembly GCA_004027455.1 of Hydrochoerus hydrochaeris. NCBI lineage: Eukaryota > Metazoa > Chordata > Mammalia > Rodentia > Hydrochaeridae > Hydrochoerus > Hydrochoerus hydrochaeris. Next base: position 164,552 of record PVLA01000880.1, on the reverse strand, counting down.
AAGAACTGCTTCTATATATAGACCGGTTCTATGAGGGCTTAAACCCCACACACAGACCAATCATCATCGTGTGTGGCTGACTGCAGTTGACGTGTCTTCTACAGCATCAAGCGCTTGGAAGGAAAACAAAAACATTCATCCTGATACTCTGAAGGTGAACAGCTGCTTTTTTCTTTCATCCAAAAAATTCCCGATAAAAGGCAGAAATGCTGTAAATTACACAAAATGGCAGTACAAACTTCAAAGAAAATGATAAATGATTCTAATAACTTCACGTTTCTCATTAATGACTCCATATTCAGACTTTAAAGCATCCAAAAGAGATCTCAAAACAAAATCCCTGAAAACCTAAACAAGGCAGACCTTTGCAAATCAATGCCCTACAGTCCCCAGCCCTCAAATGCTCTGCTGCCCACCCTATCAGAGAGCACAACACTTAACCTGTCAGGGATAGGCAGGAGGCAGTCCCTGCTCCAGGCTACGGTTTCACAGTAACACGAACTCAGCTGATGCGCCTAAAGTAACCCTCATTTTCCACTGAACTGACATGCACTAACAGGGACCTCAATTTCTATATCAAATATTAAATAATATTAAAAAAAAACAAAATTGGATTTCCCTTTTCAGGAAAGAGATGTTTATTTAAAAAAAAGAAAAGTCAAGGTTATAATTCAAGTCAGTGCTCCACTGCAATTCCCTGAAATGACATTTGCTAGGAAAAGCCCAGGCTATGGCAGCTGGGAGCTCTCCCTAAACCAGAGCTTCGCACCCTCCATGGCCAGACCCTGCGGAAAGACTGGGACTGTGGATGCCACAGCAATCCCTCTGGTCCACAGGAGTCCACGCTCCTCCCCTTCCCTCGGCAGCCACCATTAGGGACGACATAGGAGCTCCTCACTCAGCCACCATCAGAAATGGTGCCAAGCTGTGTCATTGTGCAAGACTGACCCAAGGACCAGCGGAAATTTAAAAAGTGAAGTTTAAATCCACAAAGGGGCTTTTCTTCCCCAGACACCCATCAAACCTTGAACTTCTCCATCCAGAAAAGGTCCTGCCAGAAGTTACTCTACTGGGATTCAACTCGGAAATGGATAATTACTGACTGAAGCAGCATTTTAGAAGATAATGGAGATGGCTGATTAGCCTCAGTGATTCCGGGTTTAAGTAAGGGTAAATTCGTGTGCTTGTCTTTAGAGCAAGAAAGGTAGGGGAGCATCTCGCAGTTTTGAGCACCCAAAATTCTAAAAACACTAATCCAAGTTAGGGAGCCACTCTACCAACAAATCCACATCTCCTTCAGGCCCTTGCTCACTCTCCACCCTCTCCGAGGCAGCTGGCATCCATCTGCCCTCCTTAAAATCAAATCCACTCTGCACTAACATGGTCTCCTCATGCCCTCACTCCCCACTTTCCGAGTCTCCGCAGCACCTGTCAGCAGACAGACCACACTCCCCACTTTTCCATTTGATCATGCCTGCCTCCCCCCAACTAGAATGGCTGCTCTCTGAGGACAGGGACTCCGTCTGTCCTATTCCTAGCAAATCCCCCATAAGAAGAGGCGGGGTGACACGGGCTATACATTCACTCTTGGGTAAACTGATTCATCGGTTAAGTTTTTTTTTTTTTAAGAGCAGCAAATAATAATTGTGCAGAACAGTTTCCTCTCTATAGTAATTATGAGCCAAGTGACTCAAAAGAAATATTATTTGGTACAGAGTTTCTCTCTCTCTCTTTTTTCTCTCCCTCTCCCAGTCAGGGATTTATTAAAATTAAACAGATTAGATGGAGCTCCTGATACTAAAACTGCTCAGCAAAGCCTGCGGTGGGGAAGTGCCGAGCAAACACCAGAGACATTTGTCTCTAAATTGCTCTAAATACCTTCTGCAAATGAAATTCTAACCCAGCTGCGTTTGAGAGAAAATGAGGACTAACTGGTCATTGTCGGTGGAAGAGAAGATCAGACAGTTATAATATTGCACAATATACTGGGTAAGGATCTCTCGGCAACCATAGATTTTGTCTCAGGTTACCCCGGGTAATCAGCTCAGCTTTTAGGCTCAGCTTTCTCCCGCTTCGATGCTTCGATGAGAGAGCTGAAATCCCTAAGCTTTTATGATTAATTACTCCCCATAGGTACACATATTTCAAGGAAAAACTCTTTTATGGCATGACGCTTGCGGAATGGAGAGGCCAGCCAACACACTCCAAATTTTAATAATCTCCTAATGATGGGGGGGCGGTGAGCCAACACAGCCAGCAAGCACACAGCGCCCCTCAGCAACCCTGCCATAGAGACCGGCCTTGGGGCTGCTGTGAAGCAGCTGCCTGTGAACGAGATGCTTGGGCGCCCTGTGCCCAAACACTGCGGGTGCAGCCAGGAAGGAGCAGGTGCAAGGACCAGAGCGCCCCAGCGGCACCCCTGCAGGGCAAACATAAGTGCACCCAAAACCCCCATCGCCCATTCCAGCCCAAAGTGAGGGAAATACCATAATTTTGAGGCCAACATTTCAGTTTTTACAGAAAAAAAAGAATTTTGTTTTGAGGAAAGGATTCCCCCCAACCCATGTAATATAAAAGCCTTTAAACAACTTCCTAAATTGCTATGAAGTTAAAGAGTTCCAAGAATAAAAAGTCTAGTTTCTTTTTTGGTTGGTTGTTTTTACTTCACCAAAAAAAAAAAAAGACAGAAAAGAAAAATGTCTTGAATTCCAACAAAACTAAAATAGACAGTATCTACTTCAGACACTGAATTTGTCAGGATCATTTTATCAGCACATCCAGAAATACCATAAAACTAGTAATTTACCACTTGAACCTGTAACTCAGATGACCCCAGGCCTGACCTTAGGTTGACCTTGTTTAGTCATCTCACTTCCCTTGTCCTTTGCATCTTTCTTCCGCATTCTTTACTGAAGCAGGTGGCCTCCTTGCAGCTAGGGTCAGCGACAGAAGAAAGGACCACAAAGCAGAAGCCCTCCACACTCTTATCCAGAGGGCAGTGCTGCTGCTGAACACAGCTTTTGCCATGATGTCCTTGGCCTTCTAGCTGGTGCCTCATTATCTGAACCATGCAACCTCTCTGCTCTATTGCTAGAAAGGAAAGTAGCACTTGGATTGGGGGACAGGGTGTTGCTGTCCCCAGGCCCCACATACCCACACCAGTGCACAGCAGCAGGAGATCTGGGCTGTGCTCAGTACCCGCATGTGCTCTGTGGCTTCCTCTCGCCCAGTCCCCAGCCCGGCTGTGCAGTCATGAGAACCTGTACCTTTCTTCTTAAGGAATGCTCTCCTGGTCGCAAGGGGGCTCTGGCGGACCCGGGAATTCTGTAGAAACTTCACTGCTGTGGCAATCTGGTGAGTGAGATAAAACAGAAAAGAGTAAGCTTCAACAGTCTGGATTTCAAGATGAAAAATTCTGAGTTCCCTGGGCCCTAGACAAAAGGGTACACTGCGGTCAAATGTTTAGCTGTTTCTTAAACTTCATATCCACCTAAATGCAAAACTGTATTACTTGGCAGTCTTCAACGGCTTTTGGTTTTGACTCTTCCATCTGAGTCCATCAACTCTAATGCCTGAAACTGAGCTTTGCAGACCTGCAAGGAGCTGCTCCTATCTCCTCTCCCTGAGCTGCCCCTTCAGCCATGCTCACGCAGTTCACGCCCTCGTGAGTGCATGCCTTTTCCTGGAGGGCCTCCTTTCCTGCTTCAACCCTCTGCGTGTTACACACGTACACACACTCCTCAGTGCAGCTCTTCACAGCCAGTTCTGACTCCTCAGGACCTTCCTTACATAAGCAAGCCATCCCTGATCTCCTCATTCTCTGCAACTCCTCAATGCTGCCATTGTACCATATAATTGAAGGCATAATTACACTGCCTTCCAGCGAGCAGACAGCCTCCCCAGCTACCCTGCACACGACTGAGGAGAAAAGACTGCATGCCTGCTCAGAGCCTGGCAAAGTGCTGAGTGCCCACGGACCACGGAAAGGGAACATGTAAGATACAACACACATGCTCGGTCACAACAGTCCGTGAATTCCGAGGAGCCTTCGAAGGGCAAAGTTGGGTGTTCCTTGATGTAAGCTGACAGACTGACAGATTATCCACCTATCTCTGGTAATGAATATTATTTAATGAAATCTTCATATCTACAAACAAGCTGAGGAGGGGATGGAAGAAAAACTGCTAACAGCATTAACCTCTGCGTCACTCGGCACATGCAAGGCCTGGGTTCACACACTGCCTGTCTGCTCCCGTTCACAGTCGCTGGTCTTGCTAACTGGAGGTGCCCACCTGCCTCAGGTGGGAGCAGGACTATCTGAATGAGAGGCGCTATTCACAATACCAAAACCAAAAGCGCCGTGATGGTCTCCTGTTGCAGACCCTGTTAGTTCACTTGTGAGCTGCTGAAAACAGACATTTTGGGGCCTGCCACCCGATGACACACCAGTGCCCCTGAAACCCAGGCCCAGCTCCCTGTGGGTCACAAGCTGCCCTCCAAAGCCACAGACAGCAATGACAAACGACATGAGCTCCAGTGAGGATGAACCATCTTAAGCTAAGGAAAAGCCAGCCCGGAGCTTCCAGAACCCCAAAACGACCTATGTCCCCCTTAGTTCCTCAACCAGATCCCCTCAAGCTGCATCAACACCCAAGAAAAACTGAACCATTATCTAGAACACTGATGCATTTTGATGAAGAGATGGAGGGATGAGAGATAGAAAGGAAAGGGAATGAGTAGAGGAGGGAAATAAAGAGGGAGAAGGCAAGAGGAGACAAAATACAAGCAGGCAAAAAAATAAATTTTAAAAAAGGAAAGAAGGGGAAAATAAAACCCAAAGGAAGAGAGGCGCATGCTCTGGAAATGGAAGGGAGAGGAGGTACACATTTGGGTCCCATGGGTTCAACACCAATCTGCACTGCTCAGATGGTTCTGGTATAATTGTTCTTCACCTGGAGGAAAAATGCACCTTCAACACATAAGAAAATGACAGCATTGGTATCACGCGGCAGTCTCTGTGGCTGCAATGTGTACTCCAGGTGTTGGAGGAAATGTGGATGAACAGGTCTTAGGCAGGCGATGCAAATAGCTCCCATCATTCACCCACACAGAAAGAAGCCTTTCCCGCATCCTTCCAAAATTTCCCATGACAGAGAAAGAAAACAAAATCCCACCACTAAAACGCAAAGGTTTCACCTTGCTTTTTTAATATAGTCCTTGGTATATGCATTTCTGGTCAGAGAGCAAAGTTCTGATGGGTTTAATGGTGCACTCAATGCAGAGCTTGGCGCATTCCATCAATTTTTTTTAAAAAAATTGCATCTCTTATTTCTTTAAATACATTAATCAGCCTAGTGTAGGCAAAACGGATCCATTGGACAATGCAATAAACATGAATTATCATCTATCCAACACACATAATGGCTTAAAAATACATAATAGCAGGTGTAGTTTAAATGATTAGTTATTACACCTGTGGTGGGTCTGATTCAATTGGGAAAAATCATCTTTAATAGGTTAAAAGGTTTAGATCACCATGCTTTCCTTAAAGTGGCTGCAGAGAGGGAATGATGGAGTGCTCTGTCATTAGTAATTCATTTAAGAAAAACATGGGGGATATAGCAAAGAACAGCATAAACGAGCGAATCCAATTTAAACATCAGGTAAAGTAGAAAACACCTTTTAAAAAAGCAAGATAAATGAATTTGGAAGGGAGATGAAATTGACATATTTATTTTAACGGGAATTTGACAAAGTCCCGGCACACTTCAAACTTGCAAAAATATGAACAATTTCTTTTAAAGTTTCCATTCACTAATTTCAAGTCATATAAAATGATACTGCCAAATACTACGTAAAGTGTATCTGGGGCTTGTTTATGTTCCTCTTGATCTCTGTCTGAAAATGCAGGCGACAGGCAAATCACATATTTAACAGCATTGATATCACTACTCCAGATGCAAAAATATAAAGCACCCAAACTAACAGCCTCAACATAATGTGCTGAATAAGAAAGATACCCAGATAAGCGGCTACATGTAAGTGTGAGCCTATGAAAACCTCTCTCCTCCTTTCACTAATTATTCTTCCAGCTACTCCTCACTTTTCCCCTCCCTCCCCATAGGCACTGGCCCTACAGAGGAAGGGGGCAGGCCTGTCCAACCCACGGTTTTATAGCCCTATGATTCATACATCGACAGTAAAAGATTTCCCAAAACTCCTTACCCATAATGCAAAGATTTTCACCCAATGTATAACTGACAGGGCACTCGCTTTGGGCATTTCACCCGCCTATTGTTGGACACTTTTCATTAACTTCATGAAGTAATTCAACTGACTTTCCTCTGCAGAGGTCCAACACACACAACATGCTTTTGTTGGATTCAATGATGGTGTGCTGCAGCCTGTCCTGTGTTATCGTTTGATTTTCTAATTAGAAGATGAATGTGACCATTCATGGGTTATATTTGCACCCAACTAAATTACATAAATTCAGGCCAAATCTTCCGCCTCAATGTCAAAGATGTAAAACAGAGACAGGAACTTTATTGCACATGTTGTGGGAGTGCAGCAAGCCAGGGGAAATTCTGGCGCAAGGCTCCCAATGCTGTTGTTGAGCCGCTAGTTGCAGAGTCCATGATAAATATGGAATTGTCTTTCCTCTCCCTTCTCCTGCACTGATTGAGTTCTTAATGAATGCACCTCAAATTACCAGTAGCTACTTTAATAAAAATACAGATGACAAAATCAGAAGAAAACAGAAGCAAAGTTTCTCACTCTCCATAATCCCTCTGGCCCAATCATCCAGCTTCCTGCCCATCCCAGGCAAAATAAACCAACCCTATTGCCATCAACTGCACAATTTTAAGGAAATTAGGTAATTTTCACTGGTCATCACATTAGAGATGGAGGAAAAACCAAGGTGTAAAGGAAAGCAGTATATTCTTTGCTGTCTTGTAATCTAACTACAGTTATGCTGAGACCCTGCCCACAACTTGGAAAAAGCAGGGACTTCAGATCAAAAAACACCTTTGGATCCAAGATGATTGGCTACTGAGAAAGACTTGTGTTTGAAAGACCAGGATTTGTAACTCTGTAAATCAATGGAGCACAGTGTATTCAGGGGTTATCTGCTATGAACAACACACTGTTAAATGCACTGTGTGGGGTAAGTAATTCTTAGTGGGAAGAATCCAGGTTTCTGACAGTCTTCACTGAAGAGACGCTTCCTATGTATTTTCCATTCTCCTACAAAAGACCTGCACACTGTAATCTTCAGAGTGCACACTTTTATTTTCTGTGTGAGGGGGACGGGAGAACAGAATCTGCCTAATAAGGAACCTGGGGTTTGAGGAGCTTAGCACTTTATACCTGACATGTAAACCTGATGCATTGTCTCCAGTGACACCTATTTGGAATGCCACCAATTCCAGCACTCCTGTGTACCATATACACATCTATCTCCTAAAATGTGAGCATTCATTAGCCGTTTTAAAATATTAAAAATACTCAAAAATTAATGGCACTAACGAGCCAAGCCGTGTCCTTTTTATCCCAGAGTGATCACAACTAGAGGGCAAGGGAAAATGGCCAGTACTCAGGCCTGAAGCCCCACTCCAGTGCTGCCGCTGTGCGCTGCTCAGATTAAATTGCCTGTGAAAGGTTCCTCCGCTCCTGCTCTAAAGCAGATATCCAGAATCCTGTTAATAAGCATTCGACCAAAGCCAACTCAAGTTTTAACAAGGGCTGACTTTAAAAGTCAGGCAGTGCCATGAAGGAAAGAACTGTCTTGAAGCAGAAATGCTGCGTTTTAGTAAGAAATCAGTACTCTGTCAGGAGTTCCTTGACAAATATGGTCATCGGTGGCACAAGGAAATAGTTGCAAAGCAGCTGTTAATCAGAGAAACACATCGTAGAACGCTGATGCTAGCATTCATGAAAAACTGCAACGGGCTAATTATGAAGCTATATATCTCACTAAAGAGGCCACGTTCCTTGAGATTCCAGGCAGAGCACTCCCAGATCCAGGGTCCTAGGACAGCATAATTCTGATTTTCTACAGCCAGAGTCCTCTCTGGTCTACCATTCACAAGCCAGGGCGCTCGGTTTCTCTCTAGCTAGGGCACACTCTAGGAGGGAGGGAAGGAAGCAGTGCAGCCCCAAGCCACATTCCAAGATGCTGCATGAATATGTCCAGAAGGTGACACTCTAAAGTAGGAGGCAAATCCATGAGCATGCAAAAGAAAGGCAAGGCTGGAGTCACACTCAAGTGTGGCAGGAGGGCAGGTGAGAGTCAACAGAGGGGCACTGCCCCTCCCCCATGCCAAAATGGAAAGAAAGAATAAAGAGCAGCAGCAATAATCAAAAAATTAGAGATGACTGGTTTTGAAATCTCAGAGGGAGGAAGGAAGCTTCCAGAAGGCTGCTCTCTGAGCATGCAATTCAACTCAGGGAAGCCAAGGGTCTCAGGGCCAGGTAAGAAGGGAAAGTTAATATGCAGAGGAAGGCTTGGTCAGTCAAAATTCAGTATGATCCTCTGCAAGGACAAGGAGGAATCGGCTCCCCAAACCAGACTAGTGGGAGCAGGGCGACGGGAGGGGCCCAGCATGCTTGGAGCAAAACCACTGGAATGGCAAGAGGGGAATAACCTTGAGGTGGACAGGCAGTTCCAGCAGCCAAGCACAGAGCCAAAGTGCCCCCTAGCCGGAGCCGGCGGAGGCACAGGCCATAGGCGGCCGCTCCGCTAACTCACACAGCCCAAATTAAGTGTTTTCACTCAGGGAAAATGAAATGTTTTACAAAATGAAACAGAATGAAAATTGAGGTTTTAGGTAATTACTAGTTGGCATTTACATATCACAGGCTGGTTCAACACCTATTCATTTTCCTCTTTTATTTTCAATTTTTTAAAATTGCTCATTAAAAATGAACAGATGACAGTGACAGGATTTTTTTTTTTTTGTACTCTTTCTCCCTCTCTGGGGGTTACAAAATCAAGAAGTACCTTTTTAGTCCATTTATCTACAATTAACACACACACCGAGGTATGCTCCATTTAGATTAAGGAGGAGGAGAAGGAGAAGGGAAACATCCACAAAAATCACAAGTTCAAAACGGAAGGCAGTGAGTTGAACTGAGCTCACCCAGCATCTGGGAGGAGTGAGCTCCAGGGCCCTGGCACTTGAGGAGTTAAAGGAAGGAGCCTCTCTTTCAACTGGAATTTCCTGGTTTTGGTTATTGTGTCCTTCCCATTGTTGATTTGGGTTACAACCCTATACTAATTAAGCTTGTGGGCCCTAATTTCCTTTGTTTTACTTTCCTCTGTCCTTTTGTTTTTCACATTAAAGAAATAAAATACCTCTGGCAGAAGCCCACAAAGAGTTGACATGACAGAACATAATATATTTTAGGGTATATTGTGTAAATCTGTATTTAGGGAATTCTGAAGCATGCATTATTGACCCTACTCTCTCTTCAAATATACTGATGGATGAAGTAAAAAGCCTTTATGAAAAGTAGCAACTTCACGAGTGCAAAAACTACCTTTCAAAGTGAAATATCTCTGCCATCTGAATTTTTTTTCTTGGCCCTAGTTAAAAATATTGCATGAACGGCTTTGCCAGAATGTTATTGTTTTGTTATTTTACTAAAGTAGTTCTTCCAGAAATGTGTAAATAAAAAGCATCTTAATTACAGAGTCCTGTGAGCCAAAGACTCTGGGTGCCACTTTCCAGCCCAAAGGGAGCTGCAGAGCTTGTGGCCACGCTGCAGATGCTTCACTCAACTGTGACTCTGCTACAGAACAAGCTGAAGATTACTCGCTTGCCAGAGAGGAAATGAAAACACTTGCTTCTGGGTTGAGAAGATCAAAGTTCCTTTTTAGGAAAGGTTGAGAAGGAAAAGATTTTCTCCTTCAGGGAGAAAGAAAAGCTAATTTAAGTGCCTTGTCCCCATGCATCCCCACCTGAATTTAGATAGCAGCCCCTCTAATTTTTATGCAACCAACAAAGCAGTTACCCAAAGAGGAGAGAAAAAAAGGATGACATTTGCCTTTCCCTTGGCTTTGAAATCCAACTGGCAGCAAATTGTTTGAAGTCCTGTTTAGAGAAGAAACTGTAATAGCCTCCATACTGAAAAGAGGAGGAAAATGCCATTATACATGGATCACAGTAGCAGTGACCTCAGTGCAGAAGGCAAACGAGTTGGCTGCAAGCCGGAGGTTCGGCCAGCGTGCCAGGAACAGAAATGCAAGATCTGTGTGCCAGAGTCCAGCAGCAAGGATTGGGGGCTCAGTCCCAGGAGGTATCAAGAAAAGGCAAGAAGCTCAATTTCCTCACCCAGCATCTTTCCACAGCTTCTTGACTGTTCCTTCTAGGAGTCTGCCTTGGTTTTATTTTCAATATTCCTCTAATTTCCCTGTACTGTTAAAGAGGAAGCACTGAGCTTAGTGTTGTAAAATTAATGAAGGTGTCAAGCTGTTGAGTTGAATCACTCCAAAGGAATGTAATGACTCAGTGTCCAAGATGCTCCCTAGGAGAACTGTGAGCTCACACAGTGACGGTGGCTGGTGACTCCAGTGCTAAAAATATGTAGCACACAGTCCCCAGGACCTTTCTAATGATACTGACTCGGAGGCTCTTCGTCTGCCACTGCATGAATTTTATGCCTTCTGAAAGCTACTTTTCCACTCCAGGAACCTCAGGTGCTCAGCAGATGCGGCCCCGCCTCAGTTCCCCCTCTTTTTGAAGTCTGGGCCAGAGGGATATTGTGGAAGCTCTCTCTAGTCATGCACGATTGAGCTGTGTGATGATTAGGAAGGGGATGGAAAACTGTTGCATCCTGGATAGCAGCAACCTCAAGCATTAAGTCACCACTGAGGTTAGACACTGAAGAGATAGCTATGGAGGGGGCAGGGGCTCCCCTCTCTTAAAGGCCGGACAGCTTCTGCTCTGAGGACAAGATGGGTTCCCAGATTCCAAAGAAGATTACCTCTGGACAAGAGACTCTGCCTACTGTTAGCCACGTGCAATACAAAATTAAAACCTTCAAGAAGTCATTAAGTGTGGCCCTCTTGCCAGACAGCATATAAGAAAATTGGAGAAAGACTGACTGTTATCAAACAGATTTGAATTCAAAAAAGAACCAGTCAGCCAGATGTGTGCACATTTGTAACTCCAGTACTTAGGGAGAATGAGGTAGGAGGACTGACTGTAAGTTTGATACCCATCTAGGCAACTTAGTGAGACCCTGTGTCAAAATTAAAAATAAAAAGGGGTGGAGACATACCTGAGTAGTAGAATGCCCCTGAGTTCAATCCCTAGTATCACAAGAAAACAAACAAAAAAGATCCAGTCATAGCTTAGAAACAGTTCAAATCTAAAAGACAGCAAGAAAAGAACTTGAAATAACAAATCAGCTAAAGATCAGCTTTAGCTCCACCAGGAAATAGAGGAAAATAAACAATTTAAGTCTGCCATTAACAGAAGACCACCAAGTCCTAGTTCCTGCCATTATTTGAGATTATTTATTTTATGGCATAAGGGAAAAAATAGAAGTAGGAATTCCAACAGCATGATTCATAATAAGAGTAGGTTGGCACACTTAAAAATCTTCAAATTGACAGCAACATGGTGGGAATTGGAAACTTACTACTCAAATGGTCAAAGGCAAATCAGTTCTCACAAAGGAAAGTCAGCAAGCAGGACATCAGCAGAACCAGCTCTGACAGTAAGTGTAGTGATGGACACCAGATGTACCACATGGTCACTTGAAACAAGCTGGTGGCCTTTGGGGCAGGTGAGGAAGTATCAGAATATTTACACATCTTTCAGAAGCACTGAGTGAAGTCAGGGTTATGGAACTGATTTTCTTATCTACTGTTAGATCTGTGCCCACAGAGTACATCTGTACTACCAAGGTGCAAATCCAGAAGAAAAATTTAGTGAGGAGAAACCAGTTCAGCAGCTCCTCTGATAAACCTCAATTTGGAAATTTTCAGCTCAGCAAAGAAATCTATCACACAGAGAAATAGTCTTCATAGTTTTGAACCATTCAGCATTCTTTCACTAAACATCACAAACATTCCTGTTATTCACAACCTCAGCTTCCAATAAACAAATATGTACTTTAAAAGGTTAACGATTCCACCAAGACCCACCAGGCCCCAGTGCCATCCTAGGGTGACTAGCAGTCTTTACACCCGTGAGTGATGCTCTAACCAACCAAGGTAATCTAGATGCCAAATGAGCATGTACTGCACTTACAATTAATGCCAAATTTCCCCAATTCTCACGATTAAGCAAATCAATTCTATTGTACATTCTCCTCTAAATCAATGGTAAATCATTTCAAATTCCTTCCAGGTCTGTCTGAGGAAATAAAGAAGTTCACTTTTGATATCCAAAGGATTATGAATTACCATCTTGCTCTGCATCTTCTTGATTCCCCCAGACTCATTCATAGGGTAAGGAATTTAGAAATTACAAAAATCCCTGAATGTCCTCAATTTAGCACATGCTTATGGTTTTCTGTTTGCTGTTCTTTCTCTCTCTTCTTGCCCATTTAAACACATGGACATGGAGTTATTAACTTTTACAGGAAAGACAAATAAAATAATGTCGAAGCAAGAACGCGGTGATGTCAGGCTGCAGCTAGCACCACTCATCTGTGGGAATTCGATTAGCGCTCAAGTGGCAGAACTACCTGGAAAAGTGCTCACAATCAAATAAAAAAATGATACCAAAACATTAACCTGATGGCTAAAAACTCCACATTTAAACAGTTAAAGTAATAAAGGAGCTTTTATTGAGTATTTTTTATATTTCATTATGCCCCAAATTGACGAGGACTCCCGGATACATTTTCTAGACTTTTGGTTCCTCAAATCAAATGCTCTCGTGGACGTTTTTTTTTTTTTTTTTAAACTAAAAGGAAACAGTATTTCTTGTAAATTTGAATGAAAAGATTAAAGCTTCTTCTACAATATCGACATCAGCTTTGAGTGCAAACACAGCCAAACACTGTCACAAACAGAAGCAATTTGTTGGTGTATGTACTTTAATTCTGAAGCTTTTTGTAAGTCATGATTTTTTTTAAAATCTTAAAAAAAATCAACATTTTCTTATTTGCACACATTATGTTCACCATCTGTATGGAAGAGAACTGAGGTAGGAGAGAAAGCAGTTGGGGCTCAAGAAACCTGAGCCGAATCCCACCCCAACACTAATGCTCGAACAAACCCAGCCTCCCACACTCCCACTTTGTGCCTCAGATCCCTTTATTTCTCTAAACTAAGGTATTAACGCTGGTGTGTGGTGACACATCCACCCCCCCATTTAACTAATAATTTTATTTAGATAAGACATAAGAACTTCTATACTGAAAAAATACAAAACAAGCCACACACTTCCTAGGATAAAGCCATACTGTATAACTCAAATACTATTCAGCACAGTACATAAAATTAAACAGTGCAACTATATAGAAAATTTAAACAATTTCTGACAAATTTCTACAACTAAATGTAGGATAGCTGTGAGCACAGCACTTCTGGGAAACTTACAAGGCAAAACACAAGCTTTAACACATTTGATTCAAACTTTAATATGTGCTAAGAACTAATGCACAACACAATATTTAGATCCTCATGAGAAAATAAAAGCACATGTCATAAATATCACACATCAGATTTCATCACTAAAATGGCACGCCCCAATAATCCTAGCACTCTGGAAGACTGAGGCAGGAGGATGGAAGAATTCAAGCACAGCTTGAATAAATCAGTGACTTATGAGACCCTGCCTCAAAATGAAAAAAAAAACTTAAAAGGGCTGAGGTTATACAGCAGTGCAAAGGCTGTGGGTATAATCTCTAGAGCCACAAAAAAAAAAAAAAAAAAGTGGGGAGGGGTTTAAACAGATAACCTTCAGGCCCTCTGCCTGTGCCATTTTATAATTTCTAAGTCAATTCCACAAGGCAACCTGTGATACCTAGGCCAAGGATATATAGGCTTAGGTCAAGGAAGGTCAAGAACAAGACTCAACTTTTCCCAAGCTCAACTCAACCAAGCCCACATCCAATTCAAAAGAACAGAAAACCAACAGAGAGAAGAAAAGGAAAGGCAGAAGAAATTGGTGCCACCAAAAAAGACATCATGAATTCCATGTATTTACACATAACAAAGTTTTACTCAAACTACTTCTATTTATTTTACATACAAGCTTAGTTATCTGATGTCCAAACACAGAAGATTAAAAGCTGCGAATGAGAAAAGAGAAAGGAACCAGTTACTACAGGAACACTCACAAAACAAAGGCATGACAACAAAAAAGCTTAACAGCAAATGTCAAGAGAGAAACATCTAGGAAGAACAAACAAAAAATTCAAAAAGCTTATTAGTTTGGGGTCATTTAGCATCAGTGAAGTCACTTAAGAGTAGTGGCAAATATACAACATATTTATATTTCAACAGGTTTTGAAAACAAAGCTACACTTTTAACACAGTGTAAACATTTACATCTAAAATGAAGACACTGAGTCATCGGGATTAAATTATACTCCAGATACTCTGCTTCATACAGCAGGAAAGCCTGGGACCCACTTCATATTTATATCGTTCTCATTTGCTTTGCTGTTTTTCTATGGATCTTGACAGCCACCTGATAGCGTGGCTCTCAGAGTGCCGTGTGGGGGTGGGCCAGAGACACTGGTTTTCTTAAACTGAACAAGAACAGTTTTTACTCAAGTTAGATGAAGAAGCAGGAGGCCAAATGTTACAGAATGAATAGTGACTGGGCAGTCACCAGCTCTTCATCTACCTCGGGAACTCAGGAAGTCAAAAGGAAAAGCAAAGATGCTGCTTTTGCTATCACAGTCTGGGACCAGGAAAGGCCAAAAGCAACCTGCGGCCAGCTGGTCCCACTCATGACTGAGGACTCCCCTCTTCACCAACCTTGACAAATGACCAGAACTTCTACTTGAACACTTATGTTCAACAGGGAACTCACTTCCTTACTCCCCTAAGAAACTGTAAATGCGTTTCAATACTATTTTATTTTACTTTACTTTATTTTATTTTATTTCTAAACAAGGACTTCCTATATTATCCAGGCTACCAGTCTAGCCTCAAACTCTTGGGCTCAAGCAATCCTCCTGAAAGTAGCTAAAATTATAGGCATCTGCCAGTGTCCAGCTGGGAGTCCTTCTTTAAAATGAACTGAAACCTAATTTCCTAAACCTTCTATTCTTTGGCCCTGTTCTCTGTAGGAGAACAATACTAACTGTTCTACTTTTTGAAACGATGCTAGGTGAGGAATTAGAATAGGCTTCTTACACAAAGCCTTCTCGCTGCCTAGCTGTGTGCTCTCTGCTCTTACACTTGGTGCAAAAGTAGCCTTGCCTTTCTGGGAGAGCCAAGGCTACACCTGTAATCTCAGGATGCATTAGCAACGATAAAGGCCACAGTAATGCAAGACACGACTTTGCATACACGTCATTCCAGAATGGGTAAATTCAATCAAACATGGCAGTGCTTCCGACAGTGCTGTGATCACTGGGGCCAGCGCATGTGACATGGACTCACTTACTGGAAGCTGCTGGAAACAAAAAGTGAGTGCTCCACTCGAGACTGTAATGGACAAGGTTTTTTCCAGCCCATAAGTGGTTTGGCATCTCTCTTTCCCAGGAATTACCTAGGAGTTCACTTCACATCCAAAGACGGCAAATGAGACTTCAGAAAGGTTGAAGGAACGTAAAGAGACAGGGAAAGAGGATGGTATTGTCACCCTCTATGACTTTTATGGGGAGAAAAGTAAATGCGCTCTAAGTGCTAATCAAGAATCAAAGAATCAAAGGTCACCTGGCCCTAATTCTAACTCAGTCAACAACTTCTCCAGTGACTTTCAAAGCTACCCACCTTTCCTGTTTCTGCTTCTTCATCTGTGAAATGGAACCACTACTACTGGAGACTCACCGAAGTATTACAAGGAATAATTAGCTAGCATTTATATAATACTCTTCATCTTCAAAGTAGGATTATTAGTCTATAAAGTAAAGTAGATGTAGTTTGAAAAATCTTTTAAAAATCTAAAATAAAGCATGCAAGCAAGTTCTAAACAGCAGTATCATCAGCTGGTTCACCCTGCAGCAGCCAGAGCCTTGGCCTCCAGAGACACTCCCCCACCCAATGCACTCCCCCACCTGACTACAC